>JAIGNY010000279.1:1145000-1160000 GCA_020152595.1 Chiridota heheva | reverse complement strand
GGGTGAAAGGAGGCACAATGATAATACATGATCTTACCAGCTGACTGACTCTGGAATAAAGTTAAACCAAGGGAATCAAACAACCTTGGAAGAGAGGAGTTGTAAATTGATGTGATTTTAACTAGATTTTAAACACCAGAGAAGTTTGGGTGTCGTGTCTGAAATCTGTAGGGAAAAGTATTGCGTATGAAACGTTGGTGACAGAACCAGGAAGGTGCCATGGTACATCCCAGGACAAACACACACAAATGTGAGTTGTCTTACTTTCATGTACTGAGATAACAGGAATGTGGCACTGACGTTGGTTTTCTGTTGAGCCCATATTCTTCCCTTTATGTAGTACGGAAGCTGGCAATAGGGTCAAGGGCCATAGCCAGGCTTGCCAGATTATCCCAAGCGCAAAACTTAAATTCAGCTTTAAAAAAGCCAAACTGTAATTAAGTCAAATTTTTGAAGGCCCTTGGCGGATCCAGGGGGTGAGTTTTGAGAAGGATCAAGTGTACAAACAAGCATAAAGGATCAAGTGTACAAACAAGCATAAATGATTAAGTGTACACACAAGCATAAAGGATCAAGTGTACAAACAAGCATAAAGGATCAAGTGTACAAACAAGCATAAAGGATCAAGTGTACAAACAAGCATAAAGGATCAAGTGTACAAACAAGCATACATTATCAAGTGTACAAACAAGCATAAAAAAGTGTACAAACAAGCAAAAGGATCAAGTTACAAACAAGCAAAATCAAGTGTTTAAAGGATCAAGTGTAAAACAAGCGTAAAATCAAGTGTACAAAAATAAAGGATCATTGTACAAACAAGCATAAAGGATCAAGTGTACAAACAAGCATAAAGGATCAAGTGTACAAACAAGCATACAAAAATATATACAAAATTAGAGCCAAAACAAGTTTTTCCAAAAAGTAAAAAAACGTATAAAAAACATTGAGTGTCAAATTCAATATCAAAAAGCCAAATAATTTTCCACATATTAGAAAATCGAACAACTTAAGGCCACCGAAAATTCACGCATCACACCGTACATACAGTGTACAATTATAAATACACTGTACGTACGTACGTACGTACGTACGTTTATTTCTGGAATGGTTTAAGCGTCACACAGCGTGTACACTATTTAAGAAATATTTAGCAAGGAAGCTGCGAGTAGCAATGTCGTAGATGTCGAGACACGATATTGGCATGGGCCAGTCAAAAATTGCCCAAAAAGCCGAATTTTAGAAAAAGCCAAATAACTTTTTGCGGCCAAGCGAATCTCAAATTTGGCTTTTAAAACGCCAATATACCAACTATGTTCTTAGCACTTTTCTGCCTACTGTTTTGAACTTCTTGCGGTTTTGTTATTCGCTGTTTTGAATTTGCAATAACAAATAAACAATCCGTCGATCATTCATAACAGGGCGGCGCCAGGTACCACAAACTGGGAGGGACATTGATTGATCAACCCCCCTCGACATTTTCTCCCTAGATTTGGATAATCGATCATGGGATCTTGGCGAGAAGTGTGTGTGGGTGAGTAGGTGGGTGGGGTGGAATGGAGGGGAGGGGGAGGTAGATCATAAAACTCACCTTGCAGCCTTAAAATCCCACCTCTATGGACGAGTCCACCGGAAGCCATGGATCCACAAAGTATATTTCAAAAATTAGATGAATGAAAGCCTATGACACTTCAGTGCACAATCAATCCATTAACACCGACTTCAAATTGTGAGGCCAATTTATCAGTTTGATATTTTGTCTAATTATGCAAATTAGTAAGCAGATCAATTTTCCGCTTGAAACAGGGATTCTTGCCCTTATAAGATCTTTCTTACGTCTTACGTCATCAATCACAACTTGGTAACCAACTTCGCCTTTTATTAAAGGACTGTGGCAGACATTAATGCTATTTCACATCATAAAATTACCAAATATCACTACAGGCTTTCAAATTTAAAGGATTAGTTCACGGGTCAAGCAAATCCATCTGATATGAAAGAGGACTTCAAAAGAAACAAAATGGTGAAGAAAGCATTCAAAAATCTTATATCATTAAGTTTAATGTTTGGAATCATTTGTGTAGAAACGACTGAAATTAGACTAGTTGTGACATTACAACCTCAGTGTTCCTCAAAGTCTTTATGTATTCTATCATATTTTGTCCTGCAATTTTGTGGCTGATAAACCATGGGATATGTCAAAAAAGTAGTAAAACTAAATCTAGGAAGGGTATTTTTAATATACCACCTGACGAAAGTTTGAAGAAAAATAATTTAAATAGTTAAAAATTAAAAAAACTTTCTTTAAAAAAAATAATGACTTTAAGAAATCTGAGGCTATGACATCACAACTAGTCTGATTTCAGTCGTTTCTACACAAATGATACCAAACTTTAAACTTGAATATCTTCTTAACGGAATAAGTTTTTTGAATGGTTTCTTCACCATTTTGTTTCTTTTGAAGTCCTCTTTCATATAAGATGGACTTGCTTGACCACTGAACTAATCCTTTAAACTTCCGCTATACGCCTGCACGTAAGATTATGTTTACGCAAGGTGCAGTGCAGTGTTAATAGATTTGTTCATTTTTCAAAGTTCATTCTTCCCCTTAAGTTTTGAAATCACGTGGAAAGATTTTCCAAATTAAGAAAAACATGCATCTTCTTCATCCGGTGATGGTCCCACACAGCTTTGCCAACATGCGCATTATGCGAAAAATATACCACCGACCAGTTTTACACTTTTGATTTTAACTGCCTGAGGCGTTTAACGTTTAATTTTTCCGAATAAAAAATGTATTTTCTTTGGTTGTGTCATTTTAAAGAGCAGAAAGTACCAGCTTGTTTATTTTTTGAACAATTTGTAGATGGACGTTGGACGGCTGGACCGAACCGATGCTTTTGTTCTTTTGAAAGATTGAGCTTATTCACGTGTAAATTACAAATTATGTCCATAGCGTAAATTGGATAAAATTAGAAGTACGGTAAATATCGTAATCGGATAACTAAAAGTAGTATATTAAATAAATGGAGGCAGAATTAACCAGGGTTCATAATACGCGTAGAAAGGATTTGTTTTCTTCTGTGGTGCTGAATGTTTGAGATTTCAAGTACAACTTTCGCAATTCGGGCCTTTGTTATGACCCGAATATAATCATTTGAACCGTAATGTAATTCCGTATACCTGAAATGTAATAATCTCTCATAATGTAATATCTATCCGTAATGTAATAACATACCCGTGATGTAATAAGCTACCCGTAACGTAATAACCTACCCGTGATGTAATAACCTACCCGTGATGTAATATTATACCCGTAATGTAATAACATACCCGTAATGTAATAAGATACCCGTAATGTAATAAGATACCCGTAATGTAATAACATACCCGTAATGTAATAACCTACCCGTAATGTAATAACCTACCCGTAATGTAATAACCTACCCGTAATGTAATAACCTACCCGTAATGTAATAACATACCCGTAATGTAATAAACTACCCGTAATGTAATGACCTACCCGTAGTGTAATTATCTACCCGTAATGTAATAACCTACCCGTAATGTAATAACCTACCCGCAATGTAATAGCCTACCCGTAATGTAATAACCTACCCGCAATGTAATAGCCTACCCGTAATGTAATGACCTACCCGTAATGTAATACGATACCCGTAATGTAATAACCTGCCCGTAATGTAATCACCTTCCCGTAATGTAATAACCTACCCGTAATGTAATAACCTACCCGTAATGTAATAACCTTCCCGTAATGTAATAGCCTACCCGTAATGTAATGACCTTCCCGTAATGTAATAACCTACCCGTAATGTAATAGTCTCAGCCCTAATGTAATTCCTACCTGAAATGTAATGATTTTGCATAATGTAATACCTACCCGTAATGTAATAACATACCTGAAATGTAATAATTTCAACCCTTAATGTAATTCCTACATGAAATGTACTAATTTCCCGTAATGTAATACCTACCCGTAATGTAATAACATACCTGAAATGTAATCAATTTATCCAGTAATGTAATTCTTGAAGTCTAATAATTTCGACCCTCAATCAAGTCCTACTCGAAATGTAATAATTTCATCCCGTTGTGTAATAACCTATCCGTAATGTAATAACCTACCCGTTATGTAATAATTTAATTCCGTAATGTAATAATTTCATCCCGTAATGTAATTCTTATCTGAAATGCAATAGCCTAATTTCAACTCGTAGCTAATGCGACCCGAAATATAATTTGAACACGAAATGTAATAATTGATGGAATGTAAAAACCTACCCGAAATGTAATGATTCGACGCGTACGGTAATTCATACCCGAAATGTAATAATATCGACCCTCAATCAAGTCCTACCCAAAATGTCGTAATTTTATCCCGTAATGTAATAAACTACCCGTAATGTAATAACCTACCCGTAATGTAATAACCTACCCGTAATGTAATAACCTACCCGTAATGTAATAACCTACCCGTAATGTAATAACCTACCCGTAATGTAATAACCTACCCGTAATGTAATAACCTACCCGTAATGTAATAACCTACCCGTAATGTAATAACCTACCCGTAATGTAATAACCTACCCGTAATGTACTTGCTATCCGAAATGCAATTAATTTCAACCCGTAATGTTAACCGAAATATAATTTCAACTCGAAATTTAATAATTTTTCGTAATTTTTCTACCCTTTACTTAATGCAAATCATACCCGAAATGTAATAATTTCAACCCGTTATGTAATTCCTATCAATAATTTTAACCCGTAATGTAATGCTCGAAATATGCTAAATTCGACCCTCAATGTAAGTTCAATCCGAAATGTAAGTTCGATCCTAAATGTAAGTTTGACCCTCTATGTAAGTTCGACCCTCAATGTAAGTTCGACCCTCAATGTAAGTTCGACCCTCAATGTAAGTTCGACCCTCAATGTAAGTGCGACCTTCAATGTAAGTTCGACCATCAATGTAAGTTCGACCCTCAATGTAAGTTCGACCCTCAATGTAAGTTCGACCCTCAATGTAAGTTCGACCCTCAATGTAAGTGCGATCCTCAATGTAAGTTCGACCCTCAATGTAAGTTCGACCATCACTGTAAATTCGACCCTCAATGTAAGTTCGACCATCACTGTAAGTTCGACCCTCAATGTAAGTTCGACCCTCAATAAAAGTTCGACCCTCAATGTAAGTGCGACCCTCAATGTAAGTGCGACCCTCAATGTAAGTGCGACCCTCAATGTAAGTGCGACCATCAATGTAAGCTCGACCCTCAATGTAAGTTCGACCCTCAATGTAAGTGCGACCCTCAATGTAAGTGCGACCCTCAATGTAAGTGCGACCCTCAATGTAAGTTCGACCCTCAATGTAAGTTCGACCCTCAATGTAAGTTCGACCCTCAATGTAAGTTCGACCCTCAATGTAAGTGCGACCCTCAATGTAAGCTCGACCATCAATGTAAGTTCGACCCTCAATGTAAGTTCGACCCTCAATGTAAGTGCGACCCTCAATGTAAGTTCGACCCTCAATGTAAGTTCGACCCTCAATGTAAGTTCGACCCTCAATGTAAGTTCGACCATCAATGTAAGTTCGACCCTCAATGTAAGTTCGACCCTCAATGAAAGTGCGACCCTCAATGTAAGTTCGACCCTCAATGTAAGTGCGACCCTCAATGTAAGTGCGACCCTCAATGTAAGTTCGACCCTCAATGTAAGTTCAATCCGAAATGTAAGTTCGATCCTAAATGTAAGTTTGACCCTCTATGTAAGTTCGACCCTCTATGTAAGTTCGACCCTCAATGTAAGTTCGACCCTTAATGTAATTCCTACTCAAAATGTAATCGATTTTGACCTAAAGCCTAATGATTTCAATCCGTAATGTAATTATATATACCCGAAATGTAAAAAGTACAACCCGTATTGTAATTCCTACAAGTGGCGTATTCAGCTTTTAGTGCCGGGGTGGGAGGACGGAAATTATCGGAAAATGGCTGTACTCAGAGGCGTCATGAAGCGGGGGGAGGGGGCTGATTTCACCTTTCCGGTTGAGAGATAAAATAGTCAACTAAAAATGAAGGAAACTTTTAGTAAAATTTATAAGAAATTTGTGTAACTTTTTCAATAGTTTTGGCACCTTCTAAAAATGAAAAAATAATTCCCGAAAATGGACTGAAAAAATCCAAAAATTGAAGAAAATTGCCCGAAATGAAGGAAATTTACCGAAAATTGGGAAAATTTCCCGAAAATCAAAGAAAATTTTTGAAAATGAAGGAAATTGAAGAAATTTGCCCGAAATGAAGGAAATTGCCGTAAAACGGAGAAAATTGAAAACCAATTCCCGAAAATCAAAGAAAATTTCCGAAAATGAAGAAAATCGAAGAAAATTAAAGATTTGATTTCGATAGGAACCGTAAGTCATCAGCAAATCTGGCCAATATTAAACCTTAAATAATTAATTTTTCACAGTTTATTTTCCGTATAGCATATTGTATACTGGTATATCCCGCTACATACATTTTACATACGGAATTTCGCCAGGGGCTAGGGGGCGGGACAACTTTCTCCCCTCAAATCCCGCCTATATACAGTATGTCTATATACCTGGCGTTCTGTCCAAAGAGATTCGTATATGCTCTCATCCAATTGCGTCATGGGGATAAGCACCGGCCATGTGGGCCTAATCACCACGCGGATGGATTTAATTTTAACTTGATAAAAAAAGAAAAGGCCCAAAATTAAATAATGATCTTTTAAATATATAAAAAGAATCCAATAAATTGTGGCTCGCTCAGACATGAAGTGTAATCCAAATTTTCGTGTTTTTTTTGCCACAAATGGAAGAACAAGAAGGGACGGTTAGCATTAAAAGATCGATTTTGCCTCAATTCAAAATGGACGATTCACGATTTTTTTGTTCGAATTGTCAATCAACAATGAAAGGGAATCCCGTCACAAAAAAATGTTTGACACGTGACAAACGTATATCTGGTAATTACTAGCTGACTAATGACGTCACTTTTGCGGCGGTTATTGATTGGCTTGTCAGTATTGGTGTGAAATTTTCGACCAATCAGAAACGTTGAATTTTGTCGTAGATTTATATCTACATTAATTCGATAACTGATCTTTAATAGAGTCTGCTCGAGTTTTTAGTTTGACAGACAACCTCCACAACAGTTATCTGGCAACATTACAACAAAGATCCTTATGCATTCGATATCTATTTGCTTTTCTTGAATGGGCAAAGATCTCTATCATATAAATTCTTTGTTTTTGTTTTCTTGCCCCAAATCCATCAGTTGATTCCGACCAGAATTAACCACGCACATACTCAGGTGTGGCAGAAGAAATTCAGGGCAAGAGGAAGCAGAAAATCCAGATTTAAAATTTCTAATGAGCATCTGAAGTAGGAAAAAGGATATTCAGATCCAGCCTGTGCTAAATGCCTGCAAGAATACTTTAAACTATGCACATTTTGTTTCTTAAAACTTTTAAAAGGCACTGACAGGGCAGCTCCTTCTGCTTATACTAGGGGCAAAAGGGGGCAATGGCCCGTTGCCCGAGTGGTTCCACTATCAGACTATCCTTGCCCATTCCCTATACCCATGGAGCAATACCTGGAACGGGATTTTCATTTGTTCAATTCCTGATTTAGAAAGCCGTCTTCCCTTTCATACGTCACAAGTTTTGTATATAATATAGTCCCAATATGAGGTATTTTTTATCTAAATATTTGAAAAACTACCATGGTAGCCAACAGCTTCATCAAAAGTGGTTAATTGGCCATTTTACAGCGTTTTTAAATCTCAAGAATCGAGTGGCATATTTTATGCAAATTTCGTGACGTATTACAGGGCGACCACGGTATTTTCTTTTGTAAATCCTTTGTTTTTAAATGTCTCTTATAATTCTAGGGGAGGGGGTGGAAACATGCACCAAATGAAGAAAAAGTAATTTCGGGCAAAATTGATGGACGGATTCGGGCAATAGGCTACAGGTAGTGAAACGAGTATATCACAGTTCATCAGGACAATTCCATAATTGTCGCTTAAAATGAAAAAAAAAAAATTAAATCCATGAAGGCCCGTCAGGTTGGTACTTATCCCCGGTTTCCTTGGCGTAAGCGAGAGCACATGATACCCCCTGGACAGGACGCCAGTCCACCATAGGTCAACTGCCCAGCAGTGAGATGCTGGTACTCATCTCATAGCTGAATGAACTAGAACAAGCTTAGTCAAGCAGTCAAGTGTCTTGCTTTAAGAACACTATGCGTGGAATCGAAACCGGTACCTTTCGCATACGAGCAGGACTGACTGCGCCATTGCACCTCTATAAATGTCGGTAGATTTCATCAAATACTTAACAAAAATAGACAACAATTTGTAAGAACTTTATGTGCACAATACTCTTGCCGCACTCTTGCCCGTGAATCTCTATATACTATATAGTCTGCAAGTGTGATTTATAAATAACCCGTATTGTACCGACATTATGAGTAACAGAACAACTACAAACACCTATCGTTGTAAATGAGAAGAGAGCCCATTTTTATATTTTATTATTCCGCTTGAATTGTGAAAGATGATTTGATAGTTTTGCAAATTCTTCATTTTGATCACCAAAACGCCTCAAGACTTTCTCTAAGACATACGTCACTATCACGGATCCACATTCAGCCCCTATACCAGTCATTTAAGGGAGAGAAAGAAAAAAAAAATCAGAAAATTACTGACTGAAGGCCGTGCATGGTTGTGTAATTCTTCGTTTAGCTAATCCTATAAATACATCACACTAAACCAATTAGGCATAAAAGACGAAACCAAAACTTCCCAAAACCGATTCAATGAAATCTCATTTTTTTACTTTAAGCAAACAAGATTTGGGTGATTTTACACTTTTTTTTATTCTATGAAAGGTGGAGTAGGCTGCCAAATCTGAATGCACTATGGGGGGTCTGTATATCATGCGCCAATTTTGAGACAATTAACGATGAATTATAATATAATCTCACACACATTTCAGTTCACTGACGAGCGAACAGGCAAGCGCATGCTGCGAGAACACTTCGTATAAGCTGACGGAAAAAAAAATTACCAAACAAAGAAAATAATTTATCTCATAAACGAAAATAAAGAGATAAAAGCTTTGATGATTGCAAACCCGTCGTTAATTAATATGATTATCATATAAGGGGTAATGAACAAGTATTTAATTATCCAATTCTATATATAGATTGGCTTAAAGAGGCACCGCGATGAATTATTAATAGTTCTTGTAGTACAATTGATAAGCGATCTTTTAAAAGATTTTAATGATTGAAGGAGGAGAAAAAATGTCCTTTGTGATGTAGGCCTAATTTGTGGAATTATTATTATTATTATTTTTTAATATTTGCGATGTAAAGGGTTTATGATTTGACGTCTTTTGTATGTCTTTTGTGTGGAATGGTGTCATATTGCTATGTAATGGGGAAGCAGGGCCGTACGTAGACCTCGAATTATTGAAATTCTCAAGATGACATTGAATGTGATCGATACATACATGAAATCACGGAATTACTTCGATCGATTACCCCTTCCACCTCTCATTCATAATACATATGCATAATATACATGGAACATTTAAAGGAAAATTTGCTTACTACCTGTTCATTGAAATGTTTTGTTTTCTGAAATTTTGTTATCTGAAATTTTGTGTTCTTTTTTCGAACCAAAAGTGATGAGGATTTTTACTTTACGAAAAAGTTACCGTCAGAAACGGAAAATGGTAACTTATTATTCGGAAATATCTAAAGAAGGTTTACTGGCAGATCATAGAATCAGAAAATGATTGTTTTTGTTCCCATGCATGAAAATAGTCTGTTCACTGAAATAAAAATATATTTCTTAGGGGCACGACAAGGTTGAGTGGGGGCAAACACAATACAAGTGATGGGTGGGGAAAACGCAATACAAGTGATGGGTGGGGCAAACACAATACAAGTGATGGGTGGGGCAAACGCAATACAAGTGATGGGTGGGGGCAAACGCAATGCAAGTGATGGGTGGGGGCAAACGCAATGCAAGTGATGGGTGGGGGCAAACGCAATACAAGTGATGGGTGGGGAAAACACAATACAAGTGATGGGTGGGGAAAACACAATACAAGTGATGGGTGGGGAAAACACAATACAAGTGATGGGTGGGGGCAAACGCAATACAAGTGATGGGTGGGGGCAAACGCAATACAAGTGATGGGTGGGGGCAACCGCAATACAAGTGATGGGTGAGCAAATGTTCCCTTTAGTATGCCATTCCGAAAGGATACGCATGCATACGGATAATAAATGGTGGGTGGAAGGGGGGGGGGCATGCATTACCCCTCTGAGTAGTTGTTGCTACCTCTCCGTATCTTTAGTTGACCATGTCCTGTAAGTAGTTACCAAGAGAAAAGAGAACACTTCCATGCTGCAATGGTGCCTGGTCACATTAAACTGTAAAGCAAATACAGAGTAATAATTGCTAGCCTGATCATGGTCTAAATCTTCCTTGCTAAAAAAATGAGCTTCCATAAATTTGGAGTAATCACGCGTGTAGGCATTGTTTCTTTATTTACCATACCAAATTCTCTCTTAAAAGTAAACACAAATAAAAGAATTATTGTGTATATTTTACGGCAGCTGGTTTTAAGGTTTCGAGTAACGGTCATGCCAAAAGTAGATGTGGGCACGATTTATGGATTAACTTTCACGGAGTCAAGTCAGTATCCAATGCTGCATTGTGGGTGGCGTAAAGTCTTCGTTTGTAGGACGGTGGGCCACTGGGCATAAACACCATGCACGCATGATGGGTGACATCGCTTAGATTGAAGCCGGACTTCTTTTAACTTAAAGGATTAGTTCAGTGGTCAAGCAAGTCCATCTTATATGAAAAATGAATTAAAAAGAAACAAAATTTTGAAGAAACCATATTTATTTATTTTTATTCCGTAAAGGAGATATTCAAATGCGTTATTTGTGAAACAGGGGATCAAATGACAACTCTCCGATAGAAACGACAGAAATCAGACTATTTGTGACGTCACATCCTCACGTTGATCATATTCATCTCCTCAAAACGTCAATTATCATGCGCGGACATTAATCGCACAAATGAACTATAACTATAGTTATCGGGTTATCTAATTTGAAAGCAAAAACTGAACAGTTGAACTTATATATATGAAAACAGTCATTTTTCCTGTCAACACTGATATTTATGCTCTTTCTAATCAGATATCTGAAAATAATAAACTTTCTTGGAGCTATTACTTTAGCTTGTTTGGAACGTATACATGAGCAGTATAATAGCTTAAGGAGACTGGGGGATGGAGGAGGTAGGGGAAGTCGGGGAAATTTGTACAGATCATTCTCATTTGCATAATAGAAATTCAGTATAATAGATATTAGCAATCTTGATGAAATAAGTCGGTCTTAAGAGTTGTACCAGCTATCTTAGGAAAAATGATCCGACAAAAATTCCGAAAATCGAATTTTAAAATTAGGTATATTTAGAGTTAGCAAATGTGCGACGTTTTGTCTCAAAATATCCGACTCTTTCTTCAAAGATCTGACTTTTTCTTCAAATATTTCGAAAATTTTCCTCAAAATACCAAACTTATGGGGAGGGGGAGGGGGAAGGGGTAGCTTGCATTCAAAATTTTGCATAGTTTTTTATCCGCCTCCCCCTCCCCTGCACAAAAGTCTAGCTACGGGCCACTGTAGAGGAGGGTCTGGCTACATAGTTTTTTAATCAATATTTGAAAGAGGGAAAAAAATAGCTTGGTGTTTCTTTATGAGAGAATTAGAGGTGGGGGTCGCAAAGAGGATAAGGGCCCAGTGGTCTGTTTAATGGCCATTAGTCTTTCAAAGAGAAGTTTCAAATTTGAATTCATCATTGTATGCAGTGGCGGGCACCTTGGGCCAAAACGCAATCAGCCGTAGCGGTTATAAATATAGGTATGTCCATGGTCTGAACTCTCCATCATTTTAAAGAAAATATTGAGCGGCAGAAAAATAAAAAATAAATGAATAGAAATAATACAGGATGATAATATTTCATTTCATCTTTGGGCCCAACTTGAACAGCCTGTTATAGACCCAGTTTAACGATCCCGACTCTGTTATTCTTTCAGCATGAGAGCCCAACTGTGTTATTCGTTCAGCATGAGAGCCCAACTGTGTAATTCTTTCAGCATGAGAGCCCAACTGTGTTATTCTTTCAGCATGAGAGCCCAACTGTGTTATTCTTTCAGCATGAGAGCCCAACTGTGTTATTCTTTCAGCATGAGAGCCCAACTCTGTCATTCTTTCAGCATGAGAGCCCAACTGTGTTATTCTTTCAGCATGAGAGCCCAACTGTGTTATTCTTTCAGCATGAGAGCCCAACTGTGTTATTCTTTCAGCATGAGAGCCCAACTGTGTTATTCTTTCAGCATGAGAGCCCAACTGTGTTATTCTTTCAGCATGAGAGCCCAACTTTGTTATTCTTTCAGCATGAGAGCCCAAGTCTGTTATTCTTTCAGCACGAGAGCCCAAATGTGTTATTCTTTCAGCATGAGAGCCCAACTCTGTTATTCTTTCAGCATGAGAGCCCAACTCTGTTATTCTTTTAGCATGAGAGCCCAACTCTGTTATTCTTTCAGCATGAGAGCCCAACTCTGTCATTCTTTCAGCATGAGAGCCCAACTGTGTTATTCTTTCAGCATGAGAGCCCAACTGTGTTATTCTTTCAGCATGAGAGCCCAACTGTGTTATTCTTTCAGCATGAGAGCCCAACTCTGTTATTCTTTCAGCATGAGAGCCCAACTGTGTTATTCTTTCAGCATGAGAGCCCAACTTTGTTATTCTTTCAGCATGAGAGCCCAAGTCTGTTATTCTTTCAGCACGAGAGCCCAAATGTGTTATTCTTTCAGCATGAGAGCCCAACTCTGTTATTCTTTCAGCATGAGAGCCCAACTCTGTTATTCTTTTAGCATGAGAGCCCAACTCTGTTATTCTTTCAGCATGAGAGCCCAACTGTATTATTCTTTTAGCATGAGAGCCTAACTCTGTTATTCTTTCAGCATGAGAGCCCAACTCTGTTATTATTTCAGCAAAAGAGCCCAACTCTGTTATTCTTTCAGCATGAGAGCCCAAATGTGTTATTCTTTCAGCATGAGAGCCCAACTCTGTTATTCTTTCAGCTAAGAGCCCAACTCTGTTATTCTTTCAGCATGCAAGCCCAACTCTGTTATTCTTTCAGCATGAGAGCCCAACTGTGTTATTCTTACAGCATGAGAGCCCAACTGTGTTATTCTTTCAGCATGAGAGCCCAACTGTGTTATTCTTTTAGCATGAGAGCCCAACTGTGTTATTCTTTCAGCATGAAAGCTCAACTCTCTTATTCTTTCAGCATGAGAGCCCAACTTTGTTATTCTTTCAGCATGAGAGCCCAAGTCTGTTATTCTTTCAGCACGAGAGCCCAAATGTGTTATTCTTTCAGCATGAGAGCCCAACTCTGTTATTCTTTCAGCATGAGAGCCCAACTCTGTTATTCTTTTAGCATGAGAGCCCAACTGTGTTATTCTTTCAGCTCGGGCACAACTTAGTTATTCGGTCATTATGTTGTAAGCAAACCTAAAGGACCTATCGACATAATTCGATGAACAATTATTTCCTATCCGTTCAAAGCAGTTCAGAAGGTTACTGCATATGAAAAGGGCGTGGCCCATAAAATTTTACGGGAGGGGAGGGGGAGGGGGTGGGGGCCTGTCTCCTATCCTTGGTGTCTATAGGATCCCAGCCATTTGGAGGTCCTAGAAACAATCAAAGGATCCCTCCAAAGTCTGGAAAGGGGTAACAAATAGGGAATGGATATCACGTGGCTGTAAATTGTTGTTTTATTGGCCTTATAATTATCTAAATGGCTCTGTAACCCGGCCGAAATTTCACGAAACATATCTTATTCAAATGTCTTGTATTTTCTGAAGACTTGAAAAACACATCTTATAACTTCTTTGTCATTCGTCAAATCACATTTGACTAAGTAAATTTATTCTTTACCCATACGTGGTCAATTCTAACGGCCTGCGTGTGATTTCTTGATTTGACGGTTGCATCCAGGTAGCATGCTACTATTTGATGCAATCAATCATTGCTTACTGTAAATGATTGTTTAAATAAAAACAAAATTACTCTTTATAAGTGAAAGAGTGTCATTTGAATGGCGAACAATTGGTTGTAATCACTAATGCAGAGCCAGACGACAGTGTTTGTTTTGAGCTCGAATCGAATCGCGGTCACCGATGGATGTGAATCCTAAGTTCGAGCACTCAGTGCATTACTCCGTCTATATGGTTTTGGTCAAGCTTTTGGGTCGGGTGGACTGACTGGAGAGGGAGGGGGTGGGGAATATTAAAACTAAAGATAAAATAGACGCCATTTGGGTCGTTATGAAAAGTTGCTAGTTTGAAAATGTATCAGGGAACTAATCAAAGGGCAGTTATATACAATACACAGAAATAAAAAACACACACAAGTGCGTTGGTAGACCATTTTAACTGGACAGCTGGAGAGAGGGGAGGAAAGGGAGGGGGAGGGGGGGGGGGTTATATATAAGATTTACCGACGATCCCAAATTAACATGTATCACAATTGAAATTTAAACAAAAATACCGCCCATTTAAACAACGTGACCGCAGTTAGATACTCAACTACCGTCCATTCATACAACGTGACCGCAGTTAGATACTCAACTACCGTCCATTCAAACAACGTGATCGCAGTTAGATACTCAACTACCGTCCATTCAAACAACGTGACCGCAGTTAGATACTCAACTACCGTCCATTCAAACAACGTGACCGCAGTTAGATACTCAACTACCGTCCATTCATACAACGTGACCGCAGTTAGATACTCAACTACCGTCCATTCATACAACGTGACCGCAGTTAGATACTCAACTACCGTCCATTCCAACAACGTGA
>JAIGNY010000279.1:1117500-1140000 GCA_020152595.1 Chiridota heheva | reverse complement strand
ACCGGTTGAAAATTTAACTCCTTACCGGGAAGAAAGCGTACTCTGAGGAGCACTCCCCTGCCTTCCCTTCACATGCCCCTGTAATATAAACCTTTTCAAATATGAATCAGTAATTTCCGGAAAACAAAATTAAATAGTGTCATATGGCCGAAATTCACGTGTGCATAATGAACCAATCGTATACTGGGGAAATCTTATTGACCAATCAATTACTGGGGGGAATCTTGGCGGTCTGCGCAATTCACGCACGGTATGGACCCAAGCGTATGAAAACAGTTTTCAAGCGCACATATCATACATGCGTATACATCAAAGTAATACGCGCGCGTATTGCTGCTTACAATTTTTCCTTGAAAATGCACCTAATTGGGAAACGAAAGGAAATATTCCCCCAGCAGTTGGTTAAAGTACTAAAGAAATGACGTTCGGCTAAACTCGGTTTGAAAAGGTATATATGCACAGACAAAAAAAAAAAGTTCCCAATCAGTCTGAGAGAAAACCTAACTTTAAGGATCACTCAAATGAAGGATTTTTAATGCAATGGAAGCCGCCGTGTACCCACAATTCAGAATACATTACAAAAACATTTCATTTTAAAGGCAAAGTACCATCCCACAAATAAATTCAGATGTGAACGCCATCGCGCTGGCAACGTCACTTCCGGTTTTCAATTTTTCCTATTGATTGCGAGGAATTACTGATGTTATCGATAACACATGTAGGCCCCTATGTTCGTCCGGAGGTGGTGTGATTAATATCATCTCAGATATCTTACGATCAGTAGCGGAAATTGGAAAAGGGAAGTGACGCTTCCAGCACAACGGCTTTCATTTCTGAATTTATTGATAAGACAGTACCTTTCTTTTAAAGACGAATTTCAAATGATGATAGAAAATTTTACACTCATCTAAAATCACTCTTTTGGTCTTAAAATTTTCATACTTAAATTCACATTAACCATGAATGGATCCAAGGGGCCAAGCGGGTCGCGAATTTTTCTTTTCCCAAATAGGATAGCATGGCATACATTTCCTCTTGTCTGATTGGCTTAAATTCTGAACCCTAACCCTAACCCTAATTAACCTGAAATGAGTGCAATTGCTATCTTGTTTGGGAAAAAATAGCGTCTGGGTTGATCGACATCTCACCCCCAACGGCCAGTGGTGGCACCAAGATTTTGGTCATGGCGTGTGGGGAAAGGGGGGGGGGGCAAGCGAGGGGGGAAATTAGTCTTATGGGGGGGGACCCTATACATCGGACAAAATATGTCACTTTACAAAACTTAATGGGGGGAAAGTGGGGGCAAAACGATATCGTGGGGGGAAATGCTGCCATGCCCCCGGAGTGCCGCCGCTGCCAACGGTCCCCAAAAGGTAGAGAGGTCCAAAGTTTGAGACAATGACATTGATTATTTGCTCTTCAGTAAAATTGAACCTACGAACTGACGAACAGTTTAAACCAGGGATATGGTACATTAGCTGACATATCCCTGGTTTAAAGACTGTTATTTTGACGCAATTTTGGATATTTGTTATCACGTCATCCGCATTTTCTTTGTTCGATCCCCATACCAACAAAATAAAAATAAAAAATGGTAGTTACACTCGTGTTTGTCTATTAATCCCCACCATTTTGTAAGTGGATTTTAAAAATTACCCTACAGTTAACTGCTGTTTAAGAATTGGTGATCAACATTAATGCCTCTCAACTGGAGAACAAAAACTGGTATAACCTCCCAATCTTGGGTCTTAAATGGGGTGGAAGGGGAGGGGGATTATAACCCTTGCACCTCTAGCCCTTATGGCTATGATGATTCTCAATCAATTAGATTTCCTATACAGAATCCTAAATTATTTTCAAAGGGCGGTTGCGGTAACGTCCAGCATCGCACTGCTCTCATATTCTTTAAAAAGGTGGACCATCTCAATTGAGTAATTCTCTCATCAGGATCCTTCTTCAGGGATGAAGTGCTAGAAATGTAACAAAAGTGCTCTAAAGATATGCAACTCATGGCATTTCCACCCACCCCACCGCTCTTCTCCCCCCAAAAAAAAAAAAAAAAAAAATGTGATGTTTCAGAAAATGAAGTCCCAGCATTGTTTTTCTTATCATTTTGTTTTAAATTTCTGAAATTTGTTAGGGTTGGCTGAGCCCCTGATTGTGCCAACATTTCAACAAGTGACATAAATCCCCTCCACTACATCTCTAGTGACCTGAGCCCACGAATCCCCTCCACTACATTCCAAGTGACCTGAGCCCATGAATCCCCTCCACTACATCCCTAGTACATTCCAAGTGACCTGAGCCCATAAATCCCCTCCACTACATCCCAAGTGACCTGAGCCCATGAATCCCCTCCTCTACATCCCAAGTGACATGAGCCCATGAATCCCCTCCACTACATCCCTAGTACATCCCAAGTGACCTGAGCCCATGAATCCCCTCCACTACATCCCTAGTACATCCCAAGTGACCTGAGCCCATGAATCCCCTCCACTACATCCCTAGTACATCCCAAGTGACCTGAGCCCATGAATCCCCTCCACTACATCCCTAGTACATCCCAAGTGACCTGAACCCATGAATCCCCTTCACTACATCCCAAGTGACCTGAACCCATGAATCCCCTCCACTACGTCCCAAGTGACCTGAGCCCATGAATCCCCTCCACTACATCCCAAGTGACCTGAGTCCATGAATCCCCTCCAATACATCCCAAGTGACCTGAGCCTATGAATCCCCTCCACTACATTCCTAGTGACCTTAGCCCATGAATCCCGTCCACTCATCCCTAGTGACCTGAGCCCATGAATCCCCTCCACTACATCCCTAGTACATCCCTAGTGACCTGAGCCCATGAATCCCCTCCACTACATCTCTAGTACATCCCTAGTGACCTGAGCCCATAAATCCCCTCCACTACACCCCTAGTGACCTAAGTTTATGATTTCCCTCCACTACATCCATGTTATTCGTCGTACACATTAGACCCATCACAGTTTAGGTGACAAAAAGCCAACTTACTAATAGAGGGGGACATATACAATTGTTTATATTCAGTGAAAAGGTCCACACGTAAACGCATTGTACTCCTCTCTATTTCTTTCACAGTGATTTTTGTACTCAAGATTGCATTGAAATTAGTAATAGCTCCACTTATTAAGCTTGGACGGTACAAGGCAAAGGGGAACTTTCCCCAAGCAAGGGGTAACATTTGTCCTAAATATTTCCTAATCATTGTTTTTGCATGAAATTATATGTAAAATTAAAAAGATGTTTACCCCACCTCCCCCCTCCCCCACCCCTCTCAGTCATGTTTTGCTCCTCTATTTAAAATATCTTACAGCCACCTATGAGGGGTTCAAGACAGCTCACCCCGAACATTTGAAATTTTTGTTCAATTTTGGGGCGTAAATTGGTAACTTGCAGGCAAATGGTGTGCATGTTTTGTGTTCCTGCTGCAGTTCAGGCACATTAAAGAACAAAGGATTTACCAGAACAAAAATAATAATAATAACTGATCAAAATTTATTTTGACATAAATTATATTTATTAAAAATTAAACTAGTATTAAGACATTTAATTCCACAGCCCAAAATAAAGGACAATTTTAATTGATTTTCATGATATATTTTTATTTTATTATTTTTAAGTGTTTGGGATAGATTGAAAAGTAATGAAGATTGTGGTGTCTCTATCAGTGTACCTTTAAGGAGACTACATCTATGAAAATCAGAGGCAATTTTCATACATTTTCTTTTAAAAAAGTTTTAAAAAAAAACTGAAAATGTTTCCATCCATAAAATATTTTCATTTTAAAATGTATTATGATACCATATTTTTTCTTTCAATTTAAAACATAACGAGCTAATATTAAGTAGAAAAACGATTTTTTCTGGACATGGAGAAAATTGCTTCCGAAAAGAAGTCGATCTGGTGAAGAATAGACTCCCCCCCTCCCCCTCCCCTCCACCCCACCACCTCCCTCATCTTCTGCTTTGAGCTTTTGTTTTACCAACAAGAAAACAAACCTGAAAGTACGAGAAAAACAAACAATTAACCTCTCTGGGTTAAATGATTGACAGCTTTTTTAACCAATCACCGCATGAATTTGCCTAGCAACAAAATCTGCGTATTTAAGTGGAGCAAACATCTTGTGCGGTAATGGTACAGTACAGCTAGCTGCGCGCGTTCATGTAGTCAATGCAATTTAGTGTACAAAACAATTGTATGCACGCACAGACTGAGTGACGGCAAAATGGTGAACAAAAATTGCGCTTACGGGCCCGCTGCGGACTGTAATTTGATTGCTGTTACCCAAAACACTTAGCAAACTGAATTTTGTTTATCCCATTTGCTAAAAACTCTAAAGATCCGGAGAAGTGCCATAAATGAATCAAAGCTTGCGGCAGGCCTCGCGAACATCTAAAATGTCAATGCATTGGTCGTAAACGATTGCGGATTTAAACCTTGTTTGCCCCACTTAGTTACCGCGTTGCTATGGTGGGCGTGGCTTATATCGTAACTCAGAGACGTTAATTCTTGCCAGACTGCCAGAACAGAAATATTTGAATTTGGATTTTTAGTGTAAAAAAAAACGTTAGTTAAAAAAAATAAAAAAATAAAAAATAATAATAATAATAATAACAACATTCTCAAAATAAATAATTACCATCCACTTAACAATACTATTATTTCTTTTTGTTTAAAAACAATAGTACTGACCCATAATAAAGGGTATGACAATCAACATAAGGCACAATGTAATATCTGCTTCGGGAACTGTGTTTTAATTGACTTAAGTACCCCGATATTCCTTCTGTAAGAGATTACCAACAAATGCCAATTTTAAATTAATACGCCTATTTGTAAGTCACACAAGAACCTTCCAGTGCCAATAAATTTTCCTGCTTATTAAGTAGCAATAATCATTCGACTACTTTCTATATAGCTTTTCATCGATTCATAACAGAACGCAAAAGATATTCATGAAATATACAATGCCTTTAAAACAAATAGCACATTTTAAAGCTCTGTAATAACTTCACAACTTTTAACTTCAATGTAATTATAAATGCTGATGCTTTCACGAATCACTTAACGCCATTCGACGCACTCCGCTCCGCCCCTAACTACTTAAAAAGTAATTTCAGTGGTCAACACGCGAAGAATCGCGTCGAGAGAGATTTTGATTGGTGTTGATCATCTGTCAATCATGTCACTTAGCTACCAAATCAGCTAATTCTCACTTGTGACAAGTAATGTACGTTGATTTTTTCTCTACTCGACTCCTGGAAATTTTAAACATACGAAAGCAAAGATCATTAGTTGCCAGTAAAGTATTTATCAGGTAAGAAATCGGAAAGCGATGATCTTATGAATGCAGAAATAGATTTCTTGAAATAGATAACAAAATAGGAGGAAAAAAATACTTTTGACAAGGCGGTGGGTGTGTGATAAAGATTGGAAGATTTTTTAGTTGGTTCATTTTGAATGTGACGGCATGACGACACTGGATCGCTATCAAAGTCAATTCTTGTCGGCTTGGGAACAATTAAGTTGCAAGCAACGAGATTATTCGGACAGGATGAGTGGTATCTTACCCCAGAAAACTTTATGGGGTTGTTTTGCCGCCCATGTACACCAGCGCCGACAGCAGCAGACGGAACGAGAAAACATACCCTTTATTCCTCTGTTACAAGGACCGCTATCCCACCGTGGATTGGTGCCAAGTGGTGTGGCTGACGTTAATGGCAAAGGACAGTTGGATATTTACCCTCATTCACCTTTGGACATACCCGAGCCGCCAACGATGGTGCATCACCACCCAGGGCTACCGTCATTTTTCATGAAAGATATTCTTTCCAAACAAAACACAGTGCATAAACCTATTGCTCGTCACATATCCTCGTGTGTTGGGTGCCAGTGCGAAAAACACCCAAATGGACAAGATATGCCCTCACCCCTTGATGGGTCACGAAGACTTAGCCCCTGCAGTCCCCTCAACAGAAGCCCCCCTCTGCACAGACCCCCAAGTGGAGATTCGAATGTGGATACAGGTTCACTGAAATTTGGAATCGATAATGTTCTCGCCAAAAGAGATGACCTAAAGTTAAGAGGTAAGAAGTTTATTATTTTTCCCCTTCGATTTTTCAGATATAGGTATCTTTTTTGAAACGTCATGAATTACTGACCGAATTCATGCATATGTAAAAATCTTAAATTTCTGGGTTAAACATTCTTTACATTTTTTTTACAAAAAGCGACTATGGATTCCAAGAATTTTAAATATCTGCGAAACTTATGACGTAATGAGTTAAAGATCTTTATGTAATACTTTAAATTAAATCCTTAAAGGATTAGTTTATGGGTCAAGCAAGTTCATCTTATATGAAAGAGCACATTAAAAGAAACAAAATGATGAAAAAAGCATTCAAAAATCTTATTCCGTTAAGGAGATATCTAAGTTTAAAGTTTGGTATCATTTGTGCATAGAAACGACTAAAGTCAGACTACTTGTGATGTCATAGCCCCAGATTCCACAAAGTCTTTATGTATTCTATCATATTTTGTTCTGCGTTTTTGTTGTTTAAAAATTATGGGATATGTCAAAAAAGTAGTAAAACTGAATCTAGGAAGTGTATTTATAATATACCACCTGAAGAAAATTTGAGAAAGAAAAAAAAAAAAATTAAATGGTGAAAACATTAAATAAACATTCTTTACATACATGAACAATTGTTAAGAATGTGAGGATGAGAACACCAACCTTCTATAGTAGACTTACTACACCAGTCGTTTCGACAAAGATAAACCACTTTAAACTTGAATATCTCCTTACCAAAATAAGAATTTTGAATGCTTTCTTCACTATTTTGTTTCTTTTGAAGTCCTCTTTCATTTAAGATGAATTACTTGACCCCTGAACTGAGCTACAGCTGCTCTTTTAGTATTTTATGCAAATTTTAGAGGGCGACCTTGGTATTTCCTTTTGTAAATCCTTTGCTTTTTAAAATGTCAATCATAATTCTTTGAAGTGGTTCAGCAAAACTCTGACCAAAAGTTTTCGAGTCTTTGCCACGCCCCCAATAAGATTCTACATGCATCACAAAATTTCCATGAATTATAAATTGTGCAAACTTTGATCAGCCGTATAGTCAAAGTCTAAAGTGTTTTTCTTTTTTACCGAAATTCAAAACTGATATGCTTATATTCTTTCAACAAATAAGAAATATAATAAATGACTTCCTAAGTAAACGGAAATAGCTAGTGAAATATTAAAGGAGGATTAGACCGAAAGTGAGGGCGCTCGTTTTTGCGAATTTCACTGATATATTATCCACAACAGATTGATAAACTTCATGCCCTCATAAACCACAGACAACGTGAGGTCAAAGATCACTTGAATATTCATATTAACCAGAAAATTGCTATGCCGTTGCGTGCTAGATAAGCATTTGATTTTTCGGGGCACCCCCTAAAAATACGGCCTCACTTTTCGGTCTAGTGCTCTTTGGTAATGTTATTAATCTTGACTCCTTTAGAGCTATCAATTTAGAAAGCTGTGATGGTATCACATCGTAAATGAATTAATCGACATTTGTTACCATTTTCATTATTTCAATATATATTTAAGATATAAGGCTGATATTTTCTGTACGTGCCAAAAGTCGGATAGTTCTTAATAAAAAGTTGCATTTTACTTTTCTGTTTGGTGTCCATTTTACTTTTATCCCCTTTTTGTCCGGGAGTAACCCGAAAAATTGAGTACTTTGAAATAACCCCCAAATTAGGTACTTTTATGTATTACGTCATCGCATGAGCCTACACATTTGACTAGCCCACACTAAACGTAGGTTTCTCATTTTCCGCTCCGGATTGCCCAAAATTTCACTGGATATCCTGAAATTTAGGATACGGATAGTAACTAGATATTCAAAACTTTTCGCCGCTGCTTTTTGAAATTAATTTTCGCCTTTTTCAGAAAATCAATAAAACAAGATTGCTCATAATCAGAAGCATAGGTTCATGTAATGGATCATGTAATGTGTAGGCTCACGCGATGACGTAATACATAAAAGTACCCAATTTTTGGGGTATTTCAAAGTACCCAATCTTTCGGCTTACTCCCGGACTGTTAGTTGCGTCAATTGAATTTGTGGCCATAGGTAGCCTGCGGCAAAGACATTAGGATTGATTTTAAAATTCATCTTTTAATTCATCAAACAGTCCAATTTTGTCCCCCTTCTCTTCCCGGTCAGCCGGTTGGCGATTAAGGCCGTTGGTGCACTCGCTGATGCTTTTATTTTGTGATCGATTTCAAGATTAACTGTTTAATAAAGTACAAAACTTAATTTTCAATTGTCTGACAGTCTGACAGTATAATTTTAAGACTTTTTCTTTACGATTTTTTGTTCAAAACAATTTAGTTTGACACATTTTTTGCATTGCAACTGTTTGATTTTTTTACGCATAAACAGTTTTCTTAGAGTAAATTTTACATTATTTGCCGATTTAGGTTGAAATTGGTTAAGCTGACGCAAATGAGATATTGCGTACAACCGGGGAGCAGCCCCCTTCTCCATATTTTTATCTTTTGCATGGTGATTTTTTTTGTATATCAATTTTTCACTTTTTACAGACGATAGATTTTTGTGACTTTTCCCCCACTTTTGGCGGGAAAATCCTGTCCATGCTCGTCATCATAGATATAAGAAAGTCATTTACACCGCATTCTGATAGATTAAAAAAATTAAAGACTTTTCTGTCTGAGATAAGTACCATGTAATATCTCTCGGATGAGGGTATAGGGGTCATCAGAGGTATTGGCCCCTTTTTTAGGCTGAAGTCAAAACACATCCTCAGCAAATCACTCAAATTTTGATATGGGTCTACATGGTAAAATAGTTCCCCACCAAACTTTTACTGAAACAAATCTCGACAGGTTTGGATATACATAGTGAAGACTTTTTTCAACTTCTCAGCTTCCTGTCCCAAGAAGTGGCACCTCTCGAAAATAATTGTATAGCCTTTTCTCGGGGGGTTCTCATTTTTAGCTGCCGTAGTAATATCTTAATAGTTCTGTGCTACCTAGTCAGGTTTTATACCAAATTGGTGTGCCATTTAGCCAATCAAATTCTGCAATTTTGTTTATTTGAAGTATAAAAAGGATTTTTTACGCACTTAAGACACTTGTTGTCTTATTGTTGTCTGTGAAGAAAAAAAAATCAGAATTAAAGTTACTCAGGTATACGATTGCTAAAACCTTAGCCATAGGGCAACCCGAATCTGGTGCACTCGCAAAAAATGTTTAATGATAAATCAATAAATAATAATAATCATAATTAAATCATAATCATAATCATAATAAAAATTAAAAATGTATAAAATCTAAAAAACACAATAAAATTGATCCGATTTTGTTCATCCGAAAAAGTAGATAAATTAGTAATAAAATGGCAACAATGAATTTTTAGTGCTATCAGTTTGGGATTTTCTGTGGTTTTCTTTCTCAGTATTGCAAACAGATACTTAGGAGTATAATTTTAAATTAATGAACGAGCCGGATATTGTACCGGGTTTTCTGAAAGTGTGAAGTCGCGTATATTTAAAGACTATCGGCTACTCTGTTTGGATTTTAGAGTTCTTTATTGTGAATATAAAATCTCCATACCCTTAACATTGAAAAAGACCCAAAACTCAGCATGTCAATTTGAATGTTATGATGAGTTGAAATACTATGGTCTAACTATGGTCCAACAACTTATATGTTAAATTAGAAATGCATTATTTGCATTTTGCTTTCGTTTTCGAGTAATAAAAGGAGAATTTAGTATGTATACCGATATGAATAAAAGAATAAAAGGATTGAGGTGTTGGTCACTTGTCGGTAAATCTAATATTTTCTCTTCAATAGTACTTTTTCCGATCTTTTATTTTTGCTTGTTTTGTGATGTTTTGTATTTGAGCGTGATTGAGGGCGCGATTTTGCCCCCTCTTTTGACAGTTTAATAGGCAAATTTGATTTTATGTTTTACGCATTTATATTCTGAAGTAATCATTCTGGTTTTCTGATTTCATCGGTAATTATTACCATCGGTAATCATCGGTAATCATTACCATCGGTATCCATCGGTAATCATTATTATAGGTAATCCTCGGTAATCATTACCATCGGTAATCATTACTATCGGTAATCATTACCATCGGTAATCATCGGTAATATTACCATCGGTAATCAGCTTATTAATTAAAGAGTTGACCATTTATCTGCCGCCCTCTCATGGCACTGAATAAACGGCGAAAGAAGGAAACAAAAACACGCGTCTAAGTAAGAGAAATTCGAGCGGTTTTATCAAAGGAAAAACTTGCTTATATTTTATGTCAACATCATTATAGTATCGATTCGGATTTTCTGAAATTATTGTGGTAATCATTACCATCGGTAATCATCAATAACCATTACCATCGTTAATCATCGGTCATTATTGCCATCGGTAATCATCAGTAATCATTACCATCGGTAATAATCCGTAATCATTACCAGCATGTCAATGACGTAACGATCAAAACATTGGTAAAACAAACATCAAATCTACATATACTTTCGTCCCAACATTTTAGGGGCTGAGGGTTTTAACCAAACAGACCTAATATTTGATTGTTTTTTAAAAGTTTGCCCGATTTTCATATAATTTTGGCACAATTTTTTTTTTTTTTTTTTCTTCGCTTTTGACGATTTTTGGCACTGTCAAATACCTTTTTGCCTGATTATATGCATTACTGAGTTTTAATCAAATTGCCGAATTTTCTTATTGTTGAGATAAGGTGGTGTACAGGTGTAGGAGTGGCATCTTCTAATGCTCGCCATCTCGCGCGTTTATGAATATATCAAAACGAACACAAAAACAATATTTGTCGACATATCAGAAAATGTACGTGACTTTACTTCAAAAAAAAAAAAAAAAAAAAAAAAAAAAAAAAAAAAGGTGGCGTTGTGTCAGATTAAAAATAGCAGCAGAATTAAAGCCATTCAAAATTCATGAGCTTATTAATTAAAGAGTTGACCATTTATCTGCCGCCCTCTCATGGCACTGAATAAACGGCGAAAGAAGCAAACAAAAACACGCGTCTGAGTAAGAAAAATTCGAGCGGTTTTATCAAAGGAAAAACCTGCTTATGCTTTATGTCAACAATTATAGTATCGATTCGGATTTTCTGAAATTATTATATTTTGGGACGAGGCAACCGCAAAATTATCCAATTGAACAAATAAAACGAAATTATTTCAGCGTATGACCAGTAGTCAGAGTTCTGCGATCGATGTAGCTTTATTTGGTCATTTGGGAAGTGATGTTTTCTGATGAGAATTCGTAGGGTCCTTTTATCAAGTGGGTGCACACTATTAATCACTGATTATGCCAAATTGTTATAATCGAATAAGAAATATTTACCTTTCATCGCTTTTGTCTAACAGGAGTGTAAACAATGAAGAGTACCACTTGTCTCTTTACAAATATCGCAGTTATTAGAAAAGCAAAATATTCTATAGAACGGGCTAGAAAAGTTATAGATTTATCTAACGGCTGTTAAAAGGCTGATTCAATAAAGGATAAGCTCTTCTGTTAATGGTCAAGTAAGTTGATGTTATTTGAAAGAGGGCAGTAAATATAGCAAAATGTTGATTTTCTAAAAATATTAATTCTGATTCAATCAAGGATTTTTTTTATCAGAAACGACTGAAAGTAGACTAGAAAATGTATTGTAGCCACAAATCCAAAAAAAAAAAATGATAATAATAATAATAATAATAACTAGAGACTAACAGTGTATACCTGTTTACTATCTAACGAAATTTAAAGAAAAGTGTTGAGGCATTATAATTATATTTTTCATTTATATGGTAGACGACTAATACAGACACAAGTTGGTGCAAAAACCATGTTGGCATCTTAATTAATTTAGGAATTATTGCATATCAAAGATTTCACCAGTGTGTTGGAAAGTGACCTCGCTGTGTAAAGTTAAGTGTGATGTCATTCTGGCATATTTAATATAGTTTTTACGTATTGTTTTTAATTTATCTCTTTCTCAATGAATACATTATTTTTAATAATTATTGAGATGGGATATGATATGAGCTTTACAGGAAAATGCTTGATCTGTTCACGTGACTTCCACTCTAAATAAAGGAATAATATATATTATTTTTAAAGAAGTGCATTACACGTCTTGGATATGTTATGACATCACACTTAACGAAGATGGTCTCGTGCATGGACACAAACTTATGTTACATGAAAGACGTACTTAACAACGAAACAAAATGGTAAAGAAAGTATTTAAAATTCTTATTCCGTTAAGGGGTTATTAAAGTTTAAAGCTCTGTCTCATCTTTGTAGAAACGACTGGTGTAGTAAGTCTACTATGGAAGGTTGGCCCCTTTATTCCCACATTCTTAACAATTGTTCATGTATTTTGAAGAAAACTAATTGTACTTTATTACTATTTGAATTATTTTTCTTTGAAGGTGGTTAATTATGATTAACCTTACTAGATTCTGTAGGGACTGACATATCCAATGGTTGTTAAGCTACAAAATTGCAGGATACAATATGATAGAATAAAATAACGACTATGAGGAATATGAGGCTATGGCATCACAACTAGTCTAATTACAGTCGTTTCTACACAAATGATACTCAACTTTAAAGTTGAATATCTCTTTAATGAAATAAGATTTTTGAATGCTTTTTTCATATATTTCATATAAGATGGACTTGCTTGACCAATAAACTAATGCTTTAAACTACTACCATTCTTTAAAAGAGTGTGGCTTTACTCTGACCAGGGAGTTAAAGATTAAACTTTTAGCCAGGAAGCTTGTCGTAACGTCATTAAATCTTAAAGGTATATGCTATTCTGTTCAACTACTGGTAGTGATAGTGCATTAAATTCCGAGTTTAATGGTCTTTAAATTTTGAAAATAGCATGTGTAGTTTTTAAGTTATGAGTAATCAAACGTTTGATAATTTTTTCTGATTTATTGAAAAAATGTGACGTATGAACAGGAAAATGCCCCAATATGCGTTTGTATTTTTTTTAAATTTCTTCCCTTAATTTCAGAACTTGAAAATGTTCAAAATGCTTCTTCAGCTTGAAATTGGTTGGGGGTATGTAAAGGTCAAATCCTCTTCATTAGAAGTATCTTCTATTTTTCGAAGAGGAATGACATGTAAAACAACAACGTCCCATTTCTACATCACACGAATAACACAAAAATGTGCATATTTGCACAAAAATCTTCAAAAGCTGTAAAATGGCCAATTTTCAACCAATTTTGATGAATTGTTTTTGCTTTCTTTAAGTTTTTTAGGGGATTTTAAATCATTTTAGCTAATGTTGCCTCTACCTGTCCATATGCCCTTAAGGATTAAATATCTCCCTATCGGAATAAGATTTTTGAATGCTTTCTTCACCATTTTATTTCTTTTGAAGTCCTCTTTCATACGTGGTGGACTTGTTTGACCATTGAACTAATCCTTTAACACCATTTAACATCCTTCAGCACGCTGGTGGAATCTGAATGGAATAGAACATATGGATGTCAATATGTTTTCTCAACATGTTATTTCAAATAATTCTAAATATACTTTTAACATTCAACTGTTCAAAGTGCAAGCATAGTCAGCTATCATATATTATGCTTTATGTTATACCACATGAGTAGACTATATTGATCGGCTCATGTGGTGCTAATTCAAACAAAATAAATACTAGGTAAATACTTATATTCCTGATAATTATCGAACAATTTATTCATCTGTTCACAAAGCTGGCATTC
Organism: Chiridota heheva; assembly: GCA_020152595.1. NCBI lineage: Eukaryota > Metazoa > Echinodermata > Holothuroidea > Apodida > Chiridotidae > Chiridota > Chiridota heheva. The sequence continues at coordinate 1,126,157 of JAIGNY010000279.1, read as the reverse complement.
GGTAAAATTTTGTCTTTCTTATTTGAACGTAATCAGGTGATGGGAAAAAGTTGTAGACATTACTCGGCCAGTACATCGATAATTCTAATTTAATGATATATGTAGAAGAATAGGCTTAAAGGCAAAATCAGTTAAATTAACTTCACGGAGTTAGATGATCGACAGCTTTTCAACCAATCACCGCACGATTAACAAAATATGCGTAACTCAGTGGGGCAAAAATCCTACGCGGCACTGGTACAGTACAGCTATCTAGCGGCGCGCGCTCATGTAGTCAATGCATATACTGCACAAAACAAATTTCTGCACACAGACTGAGGGACGACAAGATACTCAATAAAAATTGCACCTACAGGTCCCGCTATGGGTTTGTAAATCCGATTCCCGTTACCCAGAACGGTTAGCAAAGACAATTTTGTTTATTCCTTCTGCTAGAAACTCAAAAGATCCGGAGAAGTGCCATAACTGGATCAAACCTTGCGGCAGGACCCATAAACATCTAAATGTCAATTCAGTAGCCATGCATAATTGCAGATTTAAGGTTTGTTTGCCCCACCTATAGTTACCGCGTTGCTATGGTGGGTGTGGCTTACTTCCTAACCGAGCGACGTCAGTTCTAGAAACAGTTTAATAGGCTAGTTATCGTGGAAGTAAATTAACAATGCAGTTAAACGTTTCTGATTGGTTGAGACTATTTACACAAGCCAATTAACCGTAAGATCTCACGGGGGCGTGGATTGAGCTGATAGCGTCCTGCAAGAAAGAGGAAGAGTGCCACGACGACGACGACGAGTGAACACACAATTACAAAGACGGGGTCGTCGCCTGCATATTCAGTTATGATAGTAACAATGCTATCACGAAACGCTTAATACGACCCGGACGAGAACACAGGTACGACGTTCGGGACATACATAACATCGACAACCAAGTCAATGTCCACGGCCTTTGATAACCAGTTGTGGTGCACTGGCGTGTCTACCCAACCAAAGAGGCAAACCTTTTATGCCAATAACACAAGATGCCATGATTTTCCTGGTTACCAATTTCCCCCACGCAAAACATTGATATATTAGAGAGGTTAGGTAGGGAAGTATTCTTGTGGTGAAAAATTCCCCCGTGACCCATTAGCATCGCCACTTGCCATGTTACGAGTATGACCGTCATCTGACCACCCCACAACTATTTCATCCTCGTTGCTTAAACGTGATAAGGAAATATATTTTCTCGAGGAATTTGTTGGAAGATAAAAGCATATGCTTCCATTTTAACAAAATAATTACTGAACCTTTCCCTCCCCTACATCACTATACTATTACATTTCTGAACGGAAATTGAGAACTTAGCCTTACTTTTTAAAATATCTCCATATATATGTTTTATATATTCTTTCAGAAATTCATCCTTCATCATCAGTTGGTGTCAGCGCCTTCGGAGGGTTTAATATGCTTGACGTCATGCCTCGATCGTCCAATCATCATACGTTTCTTGACCCACATCACCCTGCAGCTCATTATACCGTCGCCATGACAACGTTGACCAGAAACCATTTCATTTCAAGTAATTTGATTTTATCAAAGTTTTACAAATATTTTATTAGATTAGGTATAGTAGTAGTTCGTTGTTTTAAGAAATCACAAAGAATATCACATGCTTTGCATATTACTTATATGCTACCTCCTTATTTGCATAAACACTCGGGAAGTCCGTGAAATGTGTGGAAAGTCCTTGGTTAAAGACTATAAACATTTTCAAATATGAATCGGAAATTTCCGAAAACTAATTTAAACAATGTCACATGGCCGTGATTCACGTGTCCATAATGGATCAATCGTACACTGGGAGAATCTCATTGACCAATCAAATACTAGAGGGAGGGGGTGTCTTGGCCGTGGTGCACAATTCACGCACGGTATGGGACCAAGTGTATGGAAAAATGCTTTCAAGCGCACGTATCATACGTGCGTTATACATGAAGGAAATAAGTGCGCATATTGCTGCTTACAATTTTTTCCTCAAACCTGTACCTGATTGGTTGAGAAACAGGAAAATTTTCCCCAGCATTTGATTGGTCGAAATACTGAAGAAATCACGCAAATCTGCTAAACGCGATTTGAAAAGGTCTTTAGTTGTTATTTCTACGACTGTATGCAAATATTTAAAAATCAATAGAGTGAGAGGAGGGAAGACATTTTTCATCCCCATTGTGATTAATTGTTTAATTGATTTGTTTATGCTTATCTACATTCTTCAAACAAAATTCTTTGTGAATAGGCCGAAAAGTGCATGGGCGGCGGAGAAAGGTTTTGGGGGATTCATTCTTCAAACAATTTGAGGTGAAAGAGTTTTGAAAATGTATGCATGATTTAATTCACTTAAGTTGTTACATTATGCTAATTTTTCAACATAAACCTCCCCCTCCCCACATATAATTTTTAAACGCTCTGTCGCCCCAGAAGTGAGCGCAATGCACATTCCTTTACCAGTGTTTCTTTGTGAATTGCCTTCATCAGTTCATGTGCGCATATTTATACTGTTTATTTTAAAACCCTAGTGCCCCCAAGTAGCGTGATTCCAGTGCCCGGCACGTTCCCGTGGCCCGGGGCAATCAGAGGGAAGCCCCGTCGCGGGATGCTGAGGAGGGCTGTTTTCTCAGACGCACAAAGGAAAGGTTTGGAGAAGAAATTTCAACAGCAAAAATACATTAGCAAACCGGATCGAAAGAAATTGGCGGCAAAACTTGGATTAAAAGATTCTCAGGTAGGTGCAGGGGCGGATCATAGTTTTACGCCTAAGGCCCGGGATCTTTGGAGCGGCGCCAAAAATTGGTGTGAAAATAAAATGCATGCTCAATAATCACGAGAGAAACGTAATTCAAAATTGCAATTACGATATTTTTGGCGAGGTCAGTAGGTTAGAGATAATTTAAGGCATTTTTCAAAACATACAAAAAGATTACTGCACGTTATAGGGTCATCATATCATAAGTTCAAGGTTTTCAATCAAAGTCAGAAGACGTCATAATTCATGAAATTTGCATAGTAGATTTACAAACTCAACAGACTCAACCTAAGGCCCAATGGTAGTCGCTATGACTACCATTAATTGGTTCTGTGTTTCTTCTACTGTCGTCTGCGTACAACTATAAGCCTAATTGTGCGTACAACTATAGGCCTAATTGTGCGTACAACTAAAGGCCTAATTGTGGGTACAACAAACCCTAATTTCGCTTCTTTCTCGAAAGATATTTGATTTTGTTTATTTTTCGCAAATAGATTGTTATTTTTTTTGAGGGCGATCTTCAACAATTTGACAATAAAAAGCACAACGAAAAGAAGTATCAAATATTTGCCTATAATTTTGGCAGAAAGTTCGAAACAGCGGATTTGCAAAAGCAAAAAGAAATTTTCAAATAAGACCATGACAAATTGAATATTTTTTATGACTTCCCCTGAAAATTAAAAAAATATAAACTGGACAATTTGATTTTGATGCCATTTTGACTGAGATTGACGCTATCTGCATGACTCGAACTCCAATGATATTTCAGAACCTCTTATCTATCTTGACATGTCCAGAATCGGTAAAAGAAATATATGTCTGTATGTTATTCCACTGTGACTGGAATTATCGCTATTTGCATGAATAATATTTCAAACCACTTTATCTACATTTTTTTTAGAGTTCACCAGCGCCAAAACTCGCTTATCAATGTATGTATCGAGTATCACTGTGTTATCAAGTTACTTACGGGGATTTAAATAGCGCAAGTCTGATCAAAAAGTACCAAATCCGTGAAAAATTAAGATAAATCTAATGAAGACAAAAAGATTATAAATCTAATGAAGACAAAAAGATAACTATTTCGATATTTTGTTGACAGTAAAACTTTACGACCTCGCATCGCTCAAACACTACTGTTGTGTCCTCAAAGGGCTACCTAAACGTCAAAAAGTATATTTCGCGCCAATCAATATTTTCAAAACAGGTACATTATTTTTCGTATTTCTTATTTCATAATTCGTTTTTATCAGTGATTTTCTTGTGAAGTTAATAATTGAATTCCCACTTGGGATTGAAATTGTTTTGTGAATGAAATGTATACGTCATGGAAAGGCTCGCCCCATTTCAACTCTAATTGTCTATCAAATAATATTTATTATGAAATTTATTTAAATGGTTATATCATAATGTTTTAATCAGATTGTCTCTATTTAGTTTAATAAACTTTAGGTTTTTGAAAGAACTTGGTACGATTGAAAAGGGTTCGGGTCGCCTTTGTCAGTTTGTATTCAAACCATTTTTGTTGCAGATGTGTGGACACATTAATTTAAGTTTAAAGGATAAGTTCAGGGGTCAAGCAAGTCCATCTTATATAAAAGAGAACTTCAAACAAAAAAAAATAGTGAAGAAAGAATTAAAAAATCTTATTCCGTTAAGGAGATATCTATAAGTATAAAGCTTGGTATCCTTTTTGTAGAAACGACTGAAATAGTTGTGATGTCATAGTCTCAGACTCCTGAGTCTTTATGTATTCTATCATATTTTGTCCTGCGATTTTGTGGCTTAAAAACCATGGGTTATGTCAAAAAAGTAGTAAAACTGTATCTAGAAAGGGTATACCACCTGAAGAAAGTTCGAGGAAAAATAATTTAAATAGTGAAAAAATCAATAAACTTTCTTTAAAATACATTAACAATTGTTAAGAATGTGAGGATGAAGGCAACAACCTTCCATAGTAGACTTACTACACCAGTCATTTCTACACAGGTAAGACAGAGCTTTAAATTTGAATATCTCCTCAACGGAATCAGATGTGTGAACGTTTTTCTTACCATTTTATTTCTTTTGATGTCCTCTTTCATATAAGACTTGCTTGACCGTTGAACTGATCCTGTAAAAGATTTCAGTGTTTTTTTATCAAACAAAGAATAAATTAGTGACATCTCTTCAGGTACTGTGACTATCTGTTGGTGATGCTGCAATAAATTGACCATTTGTCTTTGCCATGTTTGCAGTGATACAATTAATAACATGATAAGAACGTTCAGTGACACCCTGTTTCACATGGCAATATTGTGCCCTGAAATCTACGACATTGCTACTCGCGTGCTACTCGCGGCGCCCTCACTAAATATTTGTTAAGTAATGTACACGCTGTGTCCTCTTAAAGCATTCCCGAAATAAACTCCGTACGTACAGTGTATGTATAAGTGTACACTGTATGTATGAAGTGTGGAGGCAGTGATGCGTACATTTTCGGCGGCCTTGAGATCTTCGATTCTCTAACATGTGAAAAAACTGAACAACGCTGATGTAAGGGCGCGAATCCTTCATGATTGGAATTCAGTTAAATTTGCATTTGAATTGAATAAAGCAGTTCCTTTATTTGCTGAAAGAGCATTAAAATCTGAGTAGATCAGTTTCTGAATTTTAAGTTATGGCCGATCAAAGTTTGATCAGTTTTCAATTCATGCGAAATCTGTAATCTGCTTATGTATACTTTTTATTTTCTAAACCTAAATACCGAATACTGAAATTCTCCCGATAACATTGACATCGTCACTTTTAACATCAAACTTATGATATCGTCAATGCTAATTACATCACTGACAACGCTAATCATAACATTCGGCATTACCGTCATCGCTAGGACAATACTGACATTGTCTCTTATATCGACAACGCTAATTACATCATCGATAAAACCGGAAATACCGACATTCGTCACTAAAAACATCGACAAAGTCACTGGTAACATCGAAAACACTTATTACAGTATCGACAGCGCAGCATACCATTTCGAAAAAACTGAGACTGTCTTAGGATGGGCCGTAAACTGGTTATACCTATAATATGCGTACAATATATTTTAATCTTGAGTATGAAATTCTAAGAATATATCAATTCGATTTTAAATCTATTCAAACAATCATCTTTTATTCAATAGGTCAAAATCTGGTTTCAGAATAGGCGCATGAAATGGCGCAATTCAAAGGAGCGGGAATTATTATCAACTGGTGGAACACGTGAGGCGACCCTCCCCAATAAATCCAACCCGAATCCGGATCTGAGTGACGTAGGCGAATCACGTAATGCAAATCCCCCAGACAGCACTCATCACGTGATTGATATGGTGGGAAACGATGGCGACGAGCCGGATTCTGTTACTAGCAGTCCATGTTCAAGCCCACTTACGAATAATGACGATGGACACCGACATGTTACGATGAATACCGAAAACGGGGAAACACACTCGAGATTATCCGACGAGGAGGAAGATGAGGGCAGGAAAGAAATTGACGTCATGAAATAATTTTTTTGGAGGTTTTAAAGTAAAACTGTCATTTTTTATGGGTTGGTTTCTTTTTCTTCACAGACTGTATGGAAGTAACCAAGTTTATTGTAAACACAGGAATCTGCGGTTAGACTAAGATAAAACCACCTGTTCAAAAATGGGCGAACGAAAGACAAGTATAAGCACTTCAGAAATGATTGCGTGACCACGTGGCATTGCCGAGTGGTTGCGTGGGGTGGAGTCAACCGCAGATGAAATGGGAAGCGGTTTTTCATCGAAATTTACATAATGATTCAGAATATTATTGTTGTTCATTGTTGGAGCTTTTTGTGCAGTTGAACATCTGTCACAACCAAAAAGTGCTTAAAACCTATCACAATGCTGAATGTTTGCTAATTGAGAACATCACGTCAATCAAAATACAAGTAAGGTAATTAAAATGAAAGTTGCGTGTTGACATAAATTTAACGATAGCAATGCAATATTAAGGCTTGTATCTATATATAAAGATATTATAACTAGCTGGCAATTCAACTCTTGAATTATCGTAACTTTTGAATCTTATTTTCAGTAGACTCTTTTATAGTATTAAAACAGGGGCGTGTCTATATAACTTCTTTATATATCCTTTCACAGTTCCAGTCTGCTCATACGCACAAGTACGTGTAAATTCAAGTTGCGCGTTAACAGGTTAACAAACCAACCAGCTTGGAGCGCACAGCAAATATTGCGTAGTATTATCGCGCGTCCTTAAGAAATACGCACATTGTACACCTCGAGAGGAAATTTGTTTACTCTCAACTCAAAATGGCGGACGGAACTGTGAAAGGGTGTATTAAAGAAGCTCGTGGACGAAAAGTTAGAGCGAATATTTCATGAGTCTCAAGAATATTCGAACACACATTTTTGTGATGGTACAGGAAACCTTTGATACCAATGTTCAAATTAATCATAATTTTTACTTATGAATGCGTAAGTAATTGTTCAACGACACAAGTATCAAAAATTAGACCTGTGCGTTATTTCTTAATTCCCTTGACTTAAAAGGTCAGTTCAGGCAGTCAGGGGTCAAGCAAGTCATCTCTTATGAAAGAGTACTTCAAAAGGAACAAAATGGGGAAGAAAACATTTACAAATCTTATTCCGTTAAGGAATTCAACTTTTAAGTTTGGTATTTTTGTGTAGAAACGACTGAATTCAGTCATAGCCTCAGATTCCTCAAAGTCTTTATGTATTCTATCATATATTGTCCTGCAAGTTTGTGGCTTACCAAGGTCAGGAAAGCGGTAAAACAAAATCTAGTAAGGGTAATTATAATTTACCACATGAAGAAAATTCAAGGAAAAATGATTTAAATAGCAAAAAAGTAAAATTCATTTTCTCCAAAATACATGAACAATTGTTGAGGATAAAGGGGCCAACCTTCCATAGTAGACTTAGTACACCAGTCATTTCTGCACAGATAAGACAGCTTTGAACTTGAATATCTTCTTAACCATGTTGACGGAATAAAACTTTTGAATGCTTCCATGACCATTCTGTGTCTTTTGAAGTCTTCTTTCATATAAGTTACGTTTGCTTGATTACTGTACTAATCCCCCAAAAAGACGTTTTCACTCTTCGATCGAAAGCGCCTTTAAGAAGTTCGGTTATAAGGATGTTTCAGCTGACGTGATGAGGTCACATGACTTTGTTTACATCGCCATTTTGTAGGGTGGACTGCCGTCTGCTGTACACTAACATACGTTTACATGTTGTTATATAAGATTACTTTTGTAAGTAGTATGCCGGAATCTTACTGTGCAGTTGGTTGCACTAATTAATAGACGTGTTTAGAATCCACTGATTAAGATTACTTAGAGGGTATTTTTTTCTTGAAATAACATTTGATACTAAAAAAATTAATTCATCTGGCCAGTTCATTTTAACCAGCGCGTGTTTATATGCCCATCACGTGGTTTAATGCCCAGCGCGTATTTTCATCACCAGCGCATGCTAGCGCGTGTTTTAGACCGAGTCGGTTTGTTTTACGTGTGATGTGACAGAGCTGTATGAAGATCAGACGCGTAAAATACTCAACACGTAAAACTCTGACCTGCAAAATGGCTCCCACTTGAGCTAGAGTCACGTGATGAATCCCTCTATTCAGTACTCGAGTCTTTTGAACCTAACATCGTCAATCAATGATTTCTCATTTGCATAAATTGATATCTTTGTATTCTGCTTTCAATTTGTATGATATATGACTGTATTCAAATATTTCTTTACAATTTTTACTATTCCTTTACCATCTCGGTGCCAAAAAGTCATTAATACCAGCCTCTATATTTTACCATAAATATTTTCCATCTTCAAAAAA
>JAIGNY010000279.1:1110000-1112500 GCA_020152595.1 Chiridota heheva | reverse complement strand
CCTAGATCTCTTTTTTGATCAACACAACCAAGATTTGAACCATTCATGCAGTAATCAAAAGCCGAATTGCTCTGACCAAAATGAATAACTTTGCATTAATTTTTATCAACATTGAATGACATCTGCCACGTTTGGAACCAAGAAACTAACTTATCTAGATCAGTTTGCAAGAGTTTTGCAGCAAAGAATCCCTAGCATCATCAACAATCCTGAACAGCTTAGTGTCATCAGCAAATTTACATATCTTGGAGCCAAGGAAAACATCAATATCATTAATGAAGATTAAGAAAAGAAGCGGACCCAATACAGGAACCCTGAGGAACACCACTTGTAACCTTCTTCCATGGAGATACTTCACCATTAACAACAACTTTTTCTGATCTGTCAATTAACCAACAATTGATCAAACTGCCACTCTTTCCCTCCACACCAAGCGCTCTTGTTTTCAAGATGAGCCTGCTTAACGGAACCTTATGAAATGCTTTTTGGAAGTCGAAATAGATAACATCCACATTCTGATTAGAATCAACAAGTTTAGTAACATCATCAAGAAATTCCAATGAATTAGAAACACAAGACCTCTTAGGTAAGAACCCATGCTGGGACAAATTCATCAAACCATTGACTAGTAAATAATCTAGTACAACATCCTTAATAATGGACTTCATGACCTTGCACACAACACTAGTAAGATTCACTGGCCTATAGTTACAGATCTATCTTTAATAAGACAGTAAGATGGACTTGCTTGACCCCTTAAGTAATCCTCGAATATCTCCTTAACGGAATGAGATTTTGCAATGCTTTTTTTCACCATTTTTTTCTTCTTTTGAAATCCTCTTTCATATAAGATAAACTTGCTTGACCAATTAACTGATCTTTTAACATCTCCTTAATGAAATAAGATCTTGCAATGCTTTCTTCACCATTTTGTTTCTTTTGAAGTCCTCTTTCATAAAAGATGAACTTGCTTGACCCCTGACCTAATACTTTAATACTTAAGTTCAAGATGAAGATCATAACATGGTTTTTAAAGGAGAAATAAAGTCTAATACAATCATAATTTCATATAATAGAGGATACAAATCTTAACCAGCTCCACAAACAGCAAGTCAAAATCTTATTCTTATCTTAACTTATTCATGTGTGAAGTCGACACATGGAGGCTGCCATTTTGTTCAATTAAGTATTGAAATAAGTTGTGCATGATGACATAATATTGTACATGATGACATCATTTCCCCAACATGGACATAAGGATTATGACGTATTTCTTTATAAATGTGATTACAGTTTTTATCCAATATGATGTGACACAAAGTTTTAACAGCATGTTTTGATAATTTTTCATAAGCTAGAAAATTTGAGGTAGATTATTTAGAAATACAAAGCATTCCAATTGATGACGTCATACTCTGCATGTTTTGAAATCAGAATAGCGACTCACATGGTACTATTTAGTAGTAGCATTAAGTGATCTCAATCAATGTGTTAGATTGCTTCGGGAAGTATGAAACTTGGTCAGAAGATTTGTTATTTTTAATTCTATCATATGAAGTAAGGATTATGTCTCCTTCAACCAATTTGTTATTTTATTTCTATATTATAATTGTATAGGCCTATGGAATTGAAAAGTGTCTCATTGACGCGTAGTGGCAACATTAGCTAAAATGTTTTCCAATCCACTAAAAACAACGAAAATAGCATTACATAACATTACTGTACCACTATGCAAATTTGGTGCGCATTTGTCAATTTGAGACTTTATAACGTATGGGCAAGAAACATCAGGTTTTCTACTGTTCTACAAACATCTTGTTATTCAATTATTCAAACTTGTTATTTTCATTTTTGGAAAATGGGTGCAGTGAAGATTGACCAACTGTATTTCATTCTTTGCCATGCATGCCATGCCCACAATAAAATAATAATAGTAATAATAAACTCTCCCATCATTTTAAGTGACTAACATTTATAAGGAAAAAAATTAAGGAATTACATCTGTGCATAAAGAATTTGAACTATTCGCCCGGTCATCCGGTCATACATCACGAATTTCGTATGAATTAAAAATTGATCAAACTTTGATCAGCCACACATGCCACACAACAACTGAAGGTTTTTTTTTTTTTAATTACAAATCTGATCTGCTCAGATTTTAATATTCTTTTTGACCAATATAGAAATTGATATAGGCTACATTTAAATACCTGCAATGAGAGGAGTTACAATGCGCGCTTATTTCTTGATAAAGCGCTATGATACAGCTTGTTTTCCAGTCATAATGCTATCTGTCTGTGTTCTAGGTGATTGTCTGCATGACTATTACCATGTAGTTCATCGATCTTTTAGAATCAAGTCGACCAAAAATCTCAAGCTGCCATTTTCCCTACAAATCCCTTAAAAAGCAGACAAAATACATCTGTTACTGTATCTTTAACGCTATCAACAATGTTTAGGTTGACCTAAAAGAGTCAAATCTTAGAAAAATAAATACAAT
>JAIGNY010000279.1:940000-1105000 GCA_020152595.1 Chiridota heheva | reverse complement strand
GCTTATATTGATAAATGAAATAGCAATCTGGCAATGGGACTACTCATTAGCATTCATGACATCACTAACACGACATTAGAACATACGTACAGACCATGACCCATTTGTGTACCACATACAGCATAAATCTGATAAATAGTTTATGGTGTTTACATCATTTAGCACTTTCACATTAAGCCACGCCCACCATGCATATTAATGATATCTATTGATAACATATACGCATGTACACAATAACCAAGAAAATAATGATGCCCAATATGACACAAAACGGACATACAGTTGCTCATTTATCACTTTTTTTCTTCTTCAAAATTTCCACTTATCAATATGTATGAAATCACCACCATACACATTAGGTCACATCTATAGACCATAGGCTATCTGTGTACCACACATGATGTGAGTCCAGTTTCTAATTTTCGAGAAATCGATTTTACTTGTGATTTTTGTCTACAAAATCATGTTAAGCCCCGCCCACTGCGCATATTATTAAAATTCAACGTTTTTATACCATGAAAACATACACACTAGCTAACATTATTATCATAACAAATATTAAACAAAACAAACATGTGATTGTCAAAATAAAAGCATTTCAAGATTTTTATATTAAGCCCCGCCTACTCATTAATATGCATAATATCACCACCAAAACAATAAGGCACATTTACAGACCATGGGCTATGTGTGTACGAAATTTATCATCATCATCATCATCACATCATCATCACATCATCATCATCATCATCATCATCATCATCATCATCATCATCATCATCATCATCATCATCATCATCATCATCATCATCATCATCAAGATTTTCGTGCAATTCATTGTTATTTTCAGAATGTGAATATGTTTTTAATTGTCTCCTCAGTTCTTGCGAAGCTTTCAATAAAACACCTTGTATAACAGTATAATACAATGTTCATACAGGGAAAATAATGTTTGAGAATTTAATTTGATTTTTTAGCTCCATTTTCAACAAGTATTTAACTAACTTACATAAAAATATGATGGAAAATTTCCAGTAAATTAAACAACCAAATAATAAATGTCTGGCATTGCAAGAACAGATGGTACACGGGGTAACACTGTAAGTATTTTATAAAAAAAATATAAAAATATAAAAAAGAGTGCAATATCACTGTTTAGAAAAACAAAAAACTGGTTGACCAGGGAAATTTACTTTAAATGGGTACTTTTATCGACTTTTTGTATTCAACTTTGCTGATTAAATGAAAATTGTGGAGTTTCTATCTTTCCCTGACCCTTCCCCCTCCCACCCATTCACCCTTCCCCACCCCCATCCGCCCCACTGCAACCCAGTTGCTCCACGTCTGCTTATTATGTGCCATTTTTGTCATCAATTGGCCCACCAGTAGAAAGTATCACTACATTTATATTTATAGACCGAGCCAGAAATAACGCTTTATATAAAAGAACAGAACAACAGAGGGGCTCTTTTCCCCTCCCTGCCACCGTGAAACGGATGGCTTATTGCCGCCGTTGCCCCGTAAGGTGAAAGGCATCGGGGAGCACAGGGCGTCATTGGCAACGCCTTTCTCTTTTCTGGATTCGTCGCTGAATATTGACCTATAATTGTTGTCTATTCATTTAATATATATTTTTAGGATAAAACCTGATTTTAACCTGATAATGTCACGCTTGAGCTGATTTCTTACTGGGACGTCAACCCCGTGTAATTTTAAACTTGGAACTTTTTAACTTCTGTATAAGAGCATGGAGCTAGAGTCAAGATCAATGCGCACTATACTTGGATGTCCTTGACATAGAAACAGGTGACGGGAGGGAAGTGTGAGATATATCTTGCAGAATATTATTTTTGGCACGACACGTCAGAAAGTAAAATCACACTTCACGAACAAATGAATGACTGACTTCGTTAATGATTTCAACTTTTATTGTTGACAAAGGGTGCGGGTTTTAAATAAACAAAACATGAGATAAAACAAAAAGCTTCGTGTTCATTAGCGGTAAAGTGCAACTGATAATCAAGTTCACATGTTGACAGAGATCTGATGACGATTACATGGAATACATAACCATAACCGTCAAGCTTTTATGTTTTTGTCCTAGAAAATAAGGCTTCATATTTTCGGCGGCGGAGCACTTTTGATAGTGGACGTGTGGGGTGGTAAATATAATGAGGTCCAAGTTGCCGCACCATCGCATGTTCTTGCTTGAAAGTCTTCGACGTAATAGTAGGTTCTATGCAGGGGCGTAGGAAGTGTGACCTTTCACGGGGAGGGGGTAAGGGGTGGTGGGGAGATTCCCCCAATGTTCCCGGCTGCAAGCGAAAAAATTGCACTGGTTAATTCAGTGTAATGTTGTTGTTAGTCCGGAAATTGCCTTCAATTGTATTTCAAGCTTTCTTCAATTTTTTTTTTAATTTTCTTCCTTCTTCGTGAAATTTTCTTCAATTTTCTTGAAATTTCCTTTATTTTTGGGAAATTTCTTCAATTAGCGGGAAATATTTTTAAATTTCACCAATAATTTCACCAAATTTTTGTCTTCATTTTTGTTCTTTACTTAATGTTAATATTTCCCCAATTTTACCTGCCAACCGGACACGAAGCATGTAACCGGGAAGGTGAAATCGTTTCTGCTTCCCCCTTCCCGCACATCATACGCCTCTGGTTTTAGGGGTAAGATAATCCCCTTCCTCCCACGAGAGCCCGCAAGTATATGTACACAACATTGGTATCTGGCAACAGTAACAAAATGCAAAAACATTCTTCTAAAACCATGGTGCCACCTCATCCGTTACGGTAGTGCTGGGTTACAGAAATGTAGTAATAGGCGCACGCGTATTGGCGTAAGCCAATCTTTTAATTTGAACTTGGATTTCAAATGCATAATTTTTCCGTGTTAAAAATGCATGACGACGGTCTTTCTAAAGCAGAAAATGGTTAAAATATCACAATTCATCTGAAGATTAAAGTTACGCGAAGCGAAAGCACCATGCTTGATCGAATATCAAAAACCAGAAAATACTTAAATTGAATTACAACAAACTAACAAACAAAATGAAAGTAATAATTTCACTTTAGTTGACAAATGATATATTTTTGCTGTAACGAATCCGTCGTTTAGCCAATGATCCACAGCAAATAAGAGCTTTAATTTCACATTTAATTACTCGTTATCCAGTCTGTTTACCCAGTCATGGCATTGAGGTATGCCATTGTTTAATTGGTTTGTATACATATATGTTTGAAGTATTCTATTAAAGAATTAGTTCGGGGGTCAAGCAAGTCCATCTTATGTGGAAAAGGAATTAAAAAGAAACCAAAATGGTGAAGAAAGCATTCAAAAATCTTATTCCGTTAAGGAGATATTCAAGTTTTAATCTTGATATCATTTGTGTATAAACGACTAAACCGTGTACTTGTTGTGACGTCACACCTCAGATCCCCTCATGCTCTTTGGGCTGTTCAGTATTCTATCATATTGTGTCCTGCAGTTCTGTGGCTTAAAACCTTTGGATATGTCAGGAAAGTAGTAAAACTTAATTTAGTAAGAGTGATTATAATTTACCACCTGAAGAAAAGTTGAAGGGAAATAATCCAAATAGTAAAAATGTTAAATGAATTTTCTTTAAAATACATTAACAATTATTAACAATGTGAGGATGTACTACACTTTTACACAGATAGGACAGAGCTTTTAAACTTAAAAATCTCCTAAACGGAATAAGATATTGAACTAGTTTTGTCACCATTTTGTTTCTGTTAAAGTCCTTTTCATAAACTCGCTTGACCACTGAACTAATCCTTTAATGGTCTTTGGGCAGGTTCAGATTTCAAAATCACCAGAAAGTGTTTTAATTTATGAACAGAATAGTCTTTAAACAGTTAAATTATGTTATGGGTTAATCAAAGTTGATCGAGTTTTTGTCAAATTTCTATGAAGTATTTGCATTGTGCGTATACCCGTAATAAACGACCTTTAGTATTTGGATTAATCCACTTTTAAAACAGGTCAATTTTTTAACAAAGCGAAAAATGACTATTAATTCTTCCCGTTTTTCATTCTTTTTTGTTGTTTTTTATGCATTATCAAACGATCTAAAACAATTTTTGTTAAAAAAGGTTAAGTTTTGGTATCGTGTTTATATGCGTATTTAATACACTGCTCAAAGGACTTTGCACTCTCAATGACCCTCCTAAAGTCGGGTCATTCTACTCGGGCCCCGTGCATTCCATATAAGTACTCCGCCTCAACATTAACCCATACTCTACCAGCACTTTTTCAAAAACGCGCTTTGAATGCGGGGTCAAAGATGGGGCACCCAAAACGGCAATAATTGTGGTAGAGCAGCTGGCACACTTGTTGCGGGTTGATTAACCATACTCTACCAGCACATTTTGGAATACGCGCTTGGGATGCGGGGTCAAAGATGGGGCACCCAAAACGGCGATAATATCGCCGCGTGGTAGAGTAAGGGTTAAGTAATATATGGAAAGGTTGTGACGTATCAACAGATGAAAGAGAGGACAGCTCAACTTAGGCTTTTATGTAATTCTTTAAATTTCTATCCTAAATTTCAGTCACTGAAAATCATGAGGAGTCAGGTAGCTCAGTTGGTAGAGCGCACGACTGAGATGCTGGAGGTACCGGGTTCAAGCCCCATTTCCCCACAGCTGTGCAGACAGATACGCCGATCATCAAAGCGGAAGTACGTCGTTTGCAGCTCCTGCTCCCCCACTCAGCTGTTGAGAGAAGTGGCAATGGTTGAATGGCGCTCGCCGTCCTTTGGAAGGGACGTTAAGCCGTCGGTCTTGATGGTAGGAAAGTCACATCCTACCTGGTTTTCTGAACACTATTCGAGAAGAGAAGCGTGAAATCGCAGTGTTCATTCACTTCCCTGAGCAAATGGATGGATGATGCGCCGTTTGGGCAGCTCTCCCCTGTCTTATTCTAAAAGATCCTATGTTTGTTAAGCGATTTTGGATATACTTGTATAGAAATGCGCTATATAAAATAACTACTATTATTAAAATCATCAGGAGTCAGGTAGCTCACCAAATAACCCACTTCCTTCACCAATCTGCCAATACACACCTTGACATTCAATGCATTCACAATAATTACTATTACTGTTTACCTCTGCTAAATTTTAAGTATGACGGAGATTCAAATCCATCCTCTTCACTATATTCAACTGCTCCCATTCGACTAACATTGCAATGGTGGAGGATTAAAAAACAACAAGTCAACATAAAGAAATTCATAAGTTTTTTGATGTGATGTCAGAAAATTTGAATAAAATTGGCATAATCTTTTCATAATAATAGAACTTTTGAACTGATTTGATCTTTTAGCAATTTTCATGGTTTGCAGCAAATTCTCTTCAAACTAAACTGAAATTGTTGCTAAGTGTCCATTTATCTTAAAGGAGAATTGTTGGTAACTGTCCATTTATCTTAAAGGAGAATTGTTGCTAACTGTCCATTTATCTTAAAGGAGAACTATACTCATACAAAGGACATATTTCTGGTAAACTACTTGGTGTACATATTTGTCAATTGGTGGTAGACAGCTAGAGAAGTTTCGTAGCTTTCCACGTGGCCAAAAAGCTTTTTCTAAATATTTTAGAGTCTCCAGAAAATTGCTCCATCACTTTTCGGTATAGTGTCCCTTTAACCAGAAGCTAAGCTTACATTTGAAACCAAAAACAGGCAAAGATTCAGACAAAAGTGTTGTAATGTCAGAATGTGATGGTATATACTTCAAGGAGTCGCCTGCTTGCGAAAAGGTCAAGGGGAGCGAGACTCGATGACGTTAGGGACTTAATTGTTCCTAAAATTTCCAATAAGTTTCTATCGTACGGTTGAATATTCCATTTATATTCTTTCTAAAATGGGATGACATTTGGATAATGTTCAGGATGACATTAGGCAGTTAGGTTTATTCACGTCTTTGCATGAATGATCATGTATTATCAAGGTTAAATATGCCTTTGGGTTTTATAGGGCATAATAAAATATATCATAAGTTAACATATGTTTTCCTAAATTTCCTTCTTTGTTTTGGGTATTTGCAACTCATCAGTATGTATTTATCAACTGATAATAATGGAAAAATATCAAATGCAAAGAAACGACTAAAATAAGAATAGCATTTTGTAATCATCACTTGCTAATTACCCTCGCGCAAAACATATGGACGTTTACGCACACGGCGTGTTAATTGTTTAACCCTTGATATTCGTGAATCGCGCATGTCATTGCGCACGTTCAAAACCTAAGTTATAATGAGCACGTGAATTAACATTGAAAAGCGTTTACCATTTAGTGCATTAAGGTCAAACTGATTACAGAGATTACCAATGCAGAACAAATAGGAGAAATTTAAAAAAGGAAGCGGTTATCTTTTAAAATATACTCTTGACATGTCAGATAAATGAATGATAGGAGTATGACGGTGTCATTAACTCACATGTTTTAGGTCCGATCATGGCATAGTTATGAAAAACTATTTATTTCTATAGCCTGAAGAAAAAGCTTTATAACTTACATTAAAATGCATAACATATAAGAGAAAATAAAATTAATTTCGCATCATCGAAATTACTCATTTAAAAGATTATGTATCCTTGGTCACAGAACTGCATGTCACCGTCTGCGAATTGTTTCCACAAACCGGAGCTTCCCCAGAACTTTGCAAAAGGTCACGCAATCTTATAGTCTGCGCAGCTGCAAACCGTCCAAATCAGTGGTTTGCAGCTGCGCATTATGAACAATTTTGTGACCTTTTGCAAAATTTTGGGCGAGTTCCAGTTTATCAAGACAATTCGCAGACGGCAAATAGACTGTTTAAATTGGCAGGGGTTATTGACCTTTTAATATCAAAATCGGTAATTTCCAAAAATCTCATTTAAATAGTGTCACATGGCCGAAATTTACGTGACCACAAAGGACCAATCAAACGGTGGAATCCTGATCGTCTGCACAATTTACTAATTTACTAGCGTATGGGGCCAAGCCCATTAAAAACACAATTTCACACAATAATCAACAGTATATACATACACAATAAGCACATCACTGAGACTTAAATGGAAGCGTAATTTGGTTAGGAAATTCCGTACCAAACAGAAAACTTCGTATAAACTGTATCCTCTCCATTCACACAATTTTTCCGATATGCAACTTAGTTGTCTCATTCACAGATAACAAGGGATTTGCTGCCGAAAGTTCTCCATACTATTTTCACATTTTGTTCAGTGAGGTCAACGGCACAATTTCATACCATTAGGCTCTCCGCACTGAACATCAACGTTTTCAAATTTGGGCAATTTTTGCCAATTTCCGTCCAATTTTTGTTTTTAATGTGCACAAATATTTTTAATGTTTTGTAAATGTTGAGGGAATGTGAACCCCAACGAACATACAATGTTCCCTTCCTAAAAACAACATTTTAACGTGCACACTAGGCCCAGGGCCTACAACTACATGCATTGAAAGTAACGTTAGCGTTATAAACGTACCTGAGGCCAAGTTTTAACTTTAAATCTTACCTGGTTATCGCGTATTCCTTAATTGCGACAGTCTGAATGGAAGACGGTACGGATCCTCTTGGAATATGACAACAAAAAACATCCCCATAAGAAAGGAATTATCCAGGCAGAGCAGTTGAAACTTTGACGCAAATTTAGATACTTTACGTGTGCATACAACATGTACACAAAGCTTATACATTTCACATAACGTTTACGTACGTACGTACGTCGTTCATGTAATGTTGTACTTGTAATGCATGTCATGTTGTAATTATGTACGTGCGTACAAGCTTATGAAGGTAATACGCGCGCGTATTATTGTTGTTTACAATTTTCCCTTCAGCTGATTGGTTGGTTAGTAAAAGCGTAAATTCCCCGGCATTTTGTTGGTTAAAGTACCCCGACGTTTCACGTTTGGTTAAACTCTGTTTGAAAAGGTCTATACCGTGCGTAAATTGTGAACCGTTGCTATGCGGTTTGATGACTTTAGGTCACATTCCCAACCAAGTGAATTTTATTAGTCAATAGAGGAATTTTATCACGTGACTCTAACTCAACTGGACTCCATTTTAAATGGTTTTCCAACAAACTTATATAACAACATGCACACGTATGTAGTCTAATTAAGTGCACAGCAGATGACAGTGGTTTTAATCGACAAAATGGCGATATAAGCAAAGTCACGTGATCTCGTGACGTCAAGTGAAACACCCTAATAAGATTCCTCCAGTATACAATTGGCCCATTATGGACACGTAAATCTCGGCCATGTGACATTATGTTAATTACTTATCCGGAAATTGCCGATTCAGGTTTTAAAAGGTCTATAGTCGCGACGAGGTATCGTATAGGTTGACGCCCTTCGTCTAAACGTATCAAATTCTATATTTCCTATCATTTATATAATTAATATGTGGTACATACAAGTTTATATGTATATTCCCTGTTACTAACAGACGATATTCAATTTATTTTATATATGTATTATCTTTATTATTTTAAAATATTTAATGCATAACATTACAAATATAATACAGCACTTCATTACATTAATTTTCTATACTTCAATCAATAATCATTAATCGAAATTAATAAAAACGAAAGAATATTCCATAGCCTCCAATCATCATTGAGCTCACTTTTTCAGGCGATTAACTGGTTGATGCGAACTCAAAGACTGCCAACATTATAATACGTATGAGTTGGCTTCTCAAATGCCTTTAGGAACTTTTGTTATAATTTTCTCCTGAAGATTATAGATATTCAGTCTTGATTTTTGTATCTTGAATTTTATGGGACGGTGTTCTCGGGCACACAATACATCGTAAATATATGCAAAGTCTTGAATTTGATTCCTTAACTCTTGTTTAACCATTCTATAAACTGATAAAGATTATATATCGCAAGATTCTTTGACAGAACGAAGTTATTATTATTTTATGCATAAACCAAATTAATTTTTTTAAATAACTTAGGTAGATTTATATTTCTTGCCTTTAAAAAACCCGTAAAGATTTGTTAAAAAAATATCTAATTATAGTGATGTGAACCGCAAGTTGTAATTAGTTCAATTGTATTCATTTTATATATAATGTTGCTGAGTCATGTATATATTTCATAATTTGCTAATTTTCAAAGAATGTATCAGTGATTATACATGGGCTGGTGCCCAACCAGACTGCCAAATATGTTGTGAATAAATTGTTATATAAGATACAATTTTTCATAGTCAATGTTATCAAAGTCCAAGTTACCGTGCCAAGTTGGGCCCTTATTTTCACTTTCCATACTGTTTCGGTGAGAGCAACCTTCAACAATTTCAGACGGTATATTTTTAAAGGAAAGGTACCGTCCCATCAATAAATTTAGAAGTGAACGTCGCCGTTGGTGGGAACGTCACTTCCGGTTTTCAACTTTCCTTATTGATTGTAAAAATCTGTGATGTTATCGAAAATACATGCATCCCTGTATGTGTTCGGTCTGGCGGCTGAAGTTAAGAGTTAAGATATAGTACACCAGCTTTTCGAAGCCTCCTGGACCCTGCCGAGGGTTTCGCCCCTTTAAGAGGCCCGTTGGAAATCTCGCGCTTTGCGCTAGTATAGCGCTCACGTGTCGTGCAGTAAAAACCAGCAAATGTTTAGTCCAGCCCAACCAATAACTGAATATACAGTCTGACGGCACTGAAAAATATCGGCACCTGTGGTTCATACTGTTTAATATTTAAAAAGACAACAATTTTTCGCCAAATTTGACCCCCTAAAATTATGCACCCCCGATCGATCGATTACATTGCAAAATTTATCGCGATCAATAGAGAAAATGGATTGATTGATTTGAAAAAAGAAAAAGATTAATTGCAATGTTTGAGCAAAACGAGTGCATGACTTTGCATTCTCAGGTGTTAATTTGTTTCTATAATAAGGATCTTTCCCGGACCACCTGTACAAACCAAGAAAAAGACTTTACGCCTAAAACGAAAGAATGAAAATACACCAATCATCTGACCATTAACCTGAAAGTCAATTTATTCAGTTATCCTGTAAAATAATTCTGAAACTAAACACACTTACACTGAAGGACAGAAGGAGCACCTATAAGTGCTAACGTTTAAATGGAACCGGGAAAATAAGAAGTATCTGTCGGCGCCGTTAGACGTTGACTTTGCATATATAATATTGAAGTTAAAATGAATAAAGATACAAAGTACTTATAAACACCTGTTCCACGACTTTTGTTTTCGCGGTGTTAGCAGGTTAAGTCAAGGGAAGAGTTGAGAGCCATTTGCAAGTCAAATGGCAAAACAAGGGCTCTTCTCCCAAAACTTATGATTAATTGAGGGGGAGGTATAGACACTTAGTTTCACACGTAGGTCAAATCTCCGTGGGAAAGGGTATATGATGGTGCAAAGCCTGACGTCACAGCTGAAAGCACCTCATCTTTATTCTGTCTAAGAAAATATTTTACACATTGAGTCATTAACTTCTGCAAGAGACTTCTTTGGGGAGGAAAATGACTAATGCCTCTCTCTTATTTCCACTGAGATGGGTCATACGTTGCTAAAAAGCAAGCAAAATGAATCAAAGAGTAGGGTCATTTAGGCGTTTTGATTGACCTGCTCTTTATATCCTTTACCGAATTTTCAAAACACAATAATTTTAGAATCATGAAGCCTCGAATTTTTGTTTGTTTGGAATAAAGACAGCATAATCCGGAAAAGCGTTTAAAAAGTGTTTCGCAAAGTTCTGGATCATTTTTAGCCATTTAAACATAAAATATACTTGACGATTGTCCAGGCTGCAAGGGGTGTAGTCAGCCGAGGAAAATGCAGAGGAGATGTACTCTGAAGATTGATTGGCACGTCATCAATAAATATGACATACAGTGTCACGTTACTTCCGCTGCGTGTAAATCTACCGATCAGAAACATTGAAGATCTTCTCACTCCTATTCGTATGGTGGCAACACATTGTCATAAAGTTTGGGCGGTTGGCCATAGGGTGCACATCCCGCTTGCCCCTAAATATTTGATAATCTTTGTTTCTACTAATCATGTTTTACCCCTGAAGCTAAAATCGCTTAAAGCCGCAAGTGGGAGTCCCCTTGCCCCCGTTGCGTCGCCCATGCTGTCAGGTAATTTTTGAGCGATGGTAAATTTTGGAGCTTTGAACTTCAAGGTGATGAAAAACAACCAAGATTTGGTAAGTGCTGAGGACTTTTCCGTCCAATAAAATCTTGCAAGAAAAATACTTCTCTGATTATATTGATGTTATACCTTTAACAAGTATTCAAAAATCCTTCGGATTGGTACTTGACATTCTTCTCTCGCCATTAGCAGGCGATAAAGTACCTCTTTAAATCAACTGTTTACGCACCCATCGCTCTTCAGGAAGTGTGCACAAAGACAATTTCTATTCTTCTGTAAACAGCCGTTTGTGTAATCTGTTCTCGAAACGTAAAGAGGCAACTTTTCGGTGTCAACACCCGCACTGTCAATTATACAGAGGTACTTACGCCTAAGCTTTGTAAATAGTCATTACAAAAAAGTCTTTCCTGTAATTTAACTCTTTCATATCATAGCAAATAATTAAAGATGATATCAAGAAGGGGTGTAAACAAAGCTATTCCTTTCAACATTTATCGAAAACTATTCTGGGCTGTCCGTTAATTGGTTGATGGAGTTTTTAGCTGAAAAAACATTTCCTGAAGCTCTTTGCTTAGATCTTGAGTTACAAGAATTGAAACTTTTCAGCTTTTTTAAATCTTGATGGAAAGGTCCGAATTGATTTAAAGTTAAATAATTCTAGTATTCATGATCTGTTGTTAACAAAGCATCGGGGAGTAACTGTGAAGTATTTCGACAACCGTTAAAAATACCACAAATTCGTTTATTTAGTGATCTATTTTGTGTCAAAAGAGTTGCAGCAGGCTTGACTACTTGACAGGTCTATGAAAACACCGACAAGTTGACAATCTTTTAGGTTTTTAACGAATCCTTTTGACCTGTTTTGTTCAAAAGAGTTGCAACAGGTGTAGGAGAAAACCAACAAGTTGACAATATTTGTTTCTTTTAGGTTTCTTGACGAAACCAGCAAGCTAATGACGTATAATAAATTGATACAATGACGTATAATAAATTGATACAATGACGTATAATAAATCAATACAATGACGTATAAAAATTTGATACAATGATGTATAATACATTGATACAATGAATACAATGACATAATAAATTGATACAATGACCATTGATACAATGACGTATAATACATTGATTGATATAATACATTTATACAATTACGTATAATAAATTGATACAATGACGTATAATAGATTGATACAATGACGTATAATACATTGATACAATTATATTTAATGTTGACAGTTGTATTTGAATTGTAGAACTTTATTCTTAAAAATATGAATTAAATCAGAATTGCGAAATTCAAGTTTCGGACCTGTTGTGGGTAAAACAATGCTGAATTTTTGCGGACAAAATTCGGAAAAAGGTAATATAAAAAAAGGAATATTGAAGAAGATCGATCAGGGATGTGGTATACATATCCCTGTTATGGATCATGAAAATTACAGAAAATGTATCGTTCTTACCCCACGCAAAAAGTATAGCTATGCCAATAAAATGAAAAGGGATTTTCAGGGAAAAGAAAGGGTTGACCCGTCAGAGCAACAGAAATCCAAACGATGGCAAGAGGATATTTCGTGTTCTGCTGTTTTTGTCAATAAACCAGAAAACCAAAAGTTGTGTGGCTCCGATCCCCCCCCTCCCTTTTTAAAGGAATATTCCCATGGCTTTTTGTTAAAAAAAAATATATAATTAAAGAGCATACTTTTAGAACAATTTGGTACAAAAATCAGGTTGATATCATATTTCGTTCAGGAAAAATGGATTTTTAAAGATTTCCCAATTGCATTTTAAAGTTTTTTTTTTTACAGTGAGGAATTTTTAAGTTTAAAGTTTGGTATCATTTATGTAGAAACGACTGAAATCAGACTAGTTGTGATGTCATAGCATCAGATTCCTCAAAGTCTTTATGTATTCTATCATATGTTGTCCTGCGAAAATCTTGACCTTGAAATCTGATAATCTGAAATAGCGTCTTTACTAACAAGTACAGCAACCACATCAAAACAACAATCATTGGATCTGCAACTTTGAAGACAAAAAAATTTTTTTTTTTTTTCGATCGCCCTCGTACCCCTCGCCCTTTCACTCGACCTTCCATGCACAGTTTCTCTTCCTGCAAACGTGTCCAAAATAGTTTAATTTGCGACGAGTTATGTCATTCAACATCCATTTGTTCGGGTTTTTCACTTGGTTCAGTAAATATTCGTTTGTTTTGTTTCCAGTTTCGCCTGTTTGGCAGATTGGTAGAAATGTTCCTCGAGAGAGAGAGAGAGTTGAATCTTACAATGACGCCGCCTGAAATTTGTTCCATCTCCACGAGAACTTTCAGACTAACATCGACAACCAAGTCAATGTCCACGGCCTTTGATAACCAGTTGTGGTGCACTGGCGAGAAATGTTCCTCTTAATCCCACGCCCTTAAATTCGTTCCATCTCCACCTTTCAGCTCTAGGCCGCGCCTCTGATTGGTTACACTGATTATAGTTGGCTAACGTGACTTCTCTGCAATGTGTGCAATACAAGGTACCACGGAACTAATTGTTTGCCCATTAAAACCTATAATTAAATGCTTCAAGTTGTAGATCTTTTAAACAAAAAAGATTAAGTTTCGGGGACATGTTTTCCGAAAAATATCGTTAAATACCTTATTGGTGAGCGTAATTTTACAATGAGTTCACCTGAGATTTTGTGCCATGGGAAGGGAGAGGGGTGGGGCAGAGGTAGTAGCCTACATATCTTAATCCAACAAGACTATTTTCCCTACTTTGTGATGCGAGAGATATTTGTTTATGCATACCTACCAAGATTTACATGTTTCGACCATGTTCCTTCGTAAAATGGCAGCCGTTTGGCAAGGGTATCTTTTGACTCTACTGATTAGTACGTCATTAGTTTTGTGCTTACCCCAAATTCATCTAATAGCTGATGTTTTAGATGGCGCCCTTTTCTTTCTTGTTATTACGGTATCAAGCGGGACTAATTTTACAGGGTCAAATTTATAAATGAGCCTCTCACTGAAGAGGCGAAATACAATTTTTGAAGAGTTGTCATTTTACGAAATAATAATTTCAAGACAATTAAATTTCGGAAAATATATTAAAAAGATTATGTCTTGAAAGTAAATATAAAACTTCACCTTCAGAAAAAAAAAAAAAAAAAAAAAAAAAAAAGTTATCGGGTAATATTTTTCATGCAACAATTTATAGTAGAAATAATGCTAGTATTTATAAAATTTATATGGAGTATTTGCATTGTTATTAACCCGTGTATTAAATTCCTGTAATGCCCGGCCTTCAGTAGGCTTAGTCCATTTTTTACAACAGATGAATTATTTCATGCATGTTTTTTTATATTTTTTTGATTTGTTTTAATGAATCTATCATGGAAATTTTATAAAAAAGATTATTGTTTTGGCATCGTGTTTATATACATACCTAATGCACGATTCAAAGAACTTTGTACTCGTGAATGACCCTTTAAAGTTGGGTCATTCTACTCGGGCCAAAGTCCTTTGCCCCGTGCATTAAATACGCAATGCTCCGCCTCAACGGTAATCTTTAATTCCCACATTTTGACTTCGAGCCCCAAACCGGCAAACCCCAAGTGAAAGAAAAAACCTCAGAAAGATATTAAAATAACTTTTTAGAAAACATCGTCAAAATTCCCCAACTGGTTCAAAAAAGACCCCAACTATTTATTTTTGAACAGATTTCAATAAAAAAACTTAAGTTTCGTGTTGCCCAAATTGCAACAGCGCATACAGAAAGATAACTGCTGCAATTAAAGATGGCGCTCTTTTCTTTTACCGCCGATATATTAAATTTATATTTGTTGAGCGACCAAATCGCACGACGTTTCATCTTTGCACATCTATCCATTATTCCATGAGGGTGAGATGTTTTGTGGCATTATGAGGTTGTTTCATTCTGGCCAGGCAATTTTTCCGATTTTCATGGCCTAAGGTTATAAAGTTGGCCCAAAATTCGTCTTTTCATGTTAGGACGACATTAATTTTACTTGATGTCTCAATATTACCTCTGAGAAAAAGATAAATAATTTAACAATTCCTTATCAAACGAATTAACGAGGGAAACAGTCATTTTGGTGACTTTCATCAAATACATCATTTGGCCTAACTCCCTGTGACAGGACCAATCATGCGGGTCTCAGCCAAATCGAAGTTTTAATTCTATGGTTATTGTTTTCAAAACTGGTTTAAAAACATTCCTTTTCAAAAAACTTTCTTGTTAATGCTGTACTGTTGTATGTTTATTCCAGCCTGGGATGAGTTTGAACTGTTTAACTGGCTTGTTTTTTTGCAAAGCGCCATAAGCGCCTTTTGGCGGATACCGGTGCTTTATCAAGTATACATTATTATTATTATTATTGTTATTATTATTACATAAAAATATTTATTACCAGCATGCCATAAGACTACACACGCATGTACACATTTTTTAATAAAGTGTAAAAGTTTGTTGTTAGTTTTACTTTAGTTTTGTACCAGCGATGCTGGATAATTTTCAAAAGGGGACGCCAAAACTCAACAATTCTTTTGCTTTCTATCATCTTAAAATTGTTGATGTCACTTTGCGGGAAAACTAATTGGGTTTGCCTGAAAAAGTGTGTGTGTGTGTGTGTGTGTGTGGGGAAGGGGGGAATACGTACAAAGTGAGGGGAATGGCCCTTTGTCCCCTCCCCGCTTCGAGCGCCACTGTTTTATGCAGAAATGAGAAATCAGTTTGAAATCATTTCAGTGTTCAAGTTGAAGCAGATTCAACACGAATTGGCCATATGCATCTGCTCCAAATCAAAGAATGTTGGTGAAGAATCAAAAACAATAAAATAACTTTAGGAAAATCATAAGGTTTTCTCTTTTCCAAAAATTCATATAAAAATTTGCATAATATACGAAAATGGAAGATTGATAAGTTGAAACATGAAACGGAATACAATTGATCATGAATTAGCGATTTGGACGATTTTGATGAATTAAATAATTTATATTGGCACCCCGTATACATACATATATCCTGCATGTCGGAACGTGTCGAACACGCAATCTCTGGTAACCCCAACATACGGAAACATTGAAATCAAAAGTAAACTGCGCCCTCATTAATATGTTGGCCTTTGTGGAGGAAACATTAGCTGCATTGCTTTAAACCAACCATTATAGCGATAAAAACTTTCATTGACCATTGACCATTGATCATTGACCATTGATCATTGACCATTTGACAATGAATCAGACTGATCCATGTTGGATGCAACCTATAAGATTTATAACAGGGGTATTAGTATTTTTGTTTGCAAATCCTGTCTTTTTTCAAAGGTCTTTCATAATTCTTTGAAGTCGGCAGCAGATTCTTCCCAACAGTTTTTGAATCTATACCATACCCCTATCAAATTCTACCAGGACTAGACTTTCTTATCATTTTCATTGACTAAGATTTAGGACAGAAATTTAAGGATTAGTTTAGCAGTCAAGCATGTCCATCTTATATATATATATACATATATAAAAAAAAGAACCCCAAAAGAAACAAAATGGTGAAAAAAGGATTCAAAAATCTTATTCCGTTAAGGAGATAATAAAGTTTAAAGTTTGGTTTAATTTCTGTAGAAACAACTGAAATCAAACTAGTTGTGATGTCACAGCCTCAAATTTCCCAAATTCTTTATGTATTTTAAAGAAAGTGTATTTAATTTTTCCCTAATTAAATTATTTTTCTTCAAACTTTCGTCAGGTGGTATATTATAAATACCCTTCCTAGATTTAGTTTTACTACTTTTTTGACATATCCCATGGTTTTTAAGCCACAAAATTGCAGAACAAAATTTAATAGAATACATAAAGACTGAGGAATCTGGGGTTATGACATCACAACTAATCTGATTTCAGTCGTTTCTATCCAAATGATACCAAACTTTAAACTTAAATATCACCTTAACGGAATATGATTTTTGAATTCTTTCTTTACCATTTTTTTTGAAGTCCTCTTTCATATAGGATAGACTTGCATGACTCCTGGACTAATCCTTGAAAGAATTACACCTAGATTTTGAGCTTTATGAAACATATAACAAAATTCAAAACTGATCTGCTCAGACATTGATACTCTTTCAACCAATATAGAACTAGCTGCAGGTCCCTAGACCTAGATCAATCAAAGTCTGCTGTTGAAAGAATTCCTATACACTAGGTCCTTATTACATGGTCTTTACTCAGTCTGAGATAACACAAGGCCTGACACGGGCCTTGTGTTGAAAAATGATTTCAAATAGGCCTTTACCTCTTTACTAGATGGGCACTTAGCAACATTGGTCCTCTCCCCCCCTATCCCCCCCCTTTTCCTATATAATGTCAAACCTGCGTCGGTAGCCCTGTAACAACATGTTACGTGTTTTGGGGGGCTCTTTTCTTGGTCTTACATTCGTTTATTTGCTTTGTGAACGTTTTAGGTGTGTTTCTAATTTTGTAATTGGATTTGTTGTTTCCCGACTAGGAGACTTTATTTGTTCTTTATGTTTATTGCATCCAGTGTTTCCATTTGGTTCCAGTTTGTGCGTTTGTAGCTGGTAACTCGGGGGTGACTTTTAAGAGACCCCTTTGGGTGTTGCTGTTCTACATTTTGAAGCATTTTAATTTTTGTAAATTATTATTTTGTTTCATTTGTGGCTAGACTCTGTTTCTTTGACTTTGCTTGGTGCTTATACAGTTAGTTCTTTATGGTTCACAGTTTTTTTTTAAGCGACACAGCTTAAGTTTGTTTGTATAGCAATCCCATTCAACAATTTAAAGAACGTAGATGAAATATATTATAACATAATGAAATTCAAAGACTTTCTCTTTCCCACGTTACAAATTTACATAATAATTTTCATAATTGATCTTATAAATCCGTAATTTTAAAACGCGGTAAATTTGTTCTTTAATTAGCCATAACCGAGAAACTACAGGGAAATGTTGGTCGTAATATGAAAACTATTCCTTTCATAATTTAAAGCACTTTATGTTGAAAATAGACTATCCATATAGGCTACCTTTAAAGGAGACACAAAGTCTGATATAATCCTTATTTCATATTACAGAATTTAAAAAAAGAAGAGTTTTTTTGACCCAGTTTCATACCTCCCGAATCAATCTAACATAATCTGTGTAATTACTAAAAACTTTAATGCTACTAACCATGGGACCCGCCATTTTGATTTTAGAACACACAGCACGTGACTGAATGATGTCATCAACCCAACAGGATGTTGGAATGCTTTGTATTCTAGTTTTTTGCTTATGAAAAATGTTTTTCTTTTGTCTGTTCACAAGGGTCAAGGACATTTTTGTGTAGACGTGAAATTATCAAAACATACTGTTAAAACTTTTGTCACATCCGCTTTGCAATACAAACTGTAAACAAATTGATAAAGAAATACATTATAATCCTTGTGTTGGGATAATTTCATCATCAGATCATGCACAAGAGTTCCATGCAGAATTGAACAAAATGGCAGCTTCCGTGTGTCAAGTCCAAACATAACTTGAGAAATAAGAAATAAGATTTTAAGGTGTTGTTAGAATTGAACAAAATGGCAGCTTTTAAGAGTTTGACTTGCTGATTTTGGTAGTTGGTTTAGATAATCTAGGCTCTATTATATTACCGGTTCGGATAGGCATGTTACAAACGCCAGATAACCAGACAGATCTCTTGGGTAGAGGAATGGCCGCTTGGCTTAAAAAAAAATATATATATATAAATTTCTTGTCTGCAGGATCATTTGGTAGATTCAGTAAGTACTGTCTTTAATCTGGTCATCCAGATAACGTGCGTTCATTTTGAAGCACTGGGCGATGACATGAATGATAATATTCGGAAAAGGATATATCATAGTTTGGAGGAAGAGAGGAGGAGGGGGGAGCTTTGGGGGATACCCCCACTTTCTGGTAGAATTAAAGAGAACATAAGGTTTTGAAAACACTGCTCCATGGTCCCATGTCGCCCCCTTCCCCTTCAAGTTGTAAAGGAGAATTACGGCCCTGGTTCGAATAAATAGCTGGCATTATAATTAATCAACTGTATACGTTTATGCAGTGAAGAAAAGGGTAATTTTCCCCGACCCCCGATATTTCCATATAAAAAAAAACATTAACAATTTTTTTTAAACAAAATTGACAGAGACTATGAAGCTGTTCAATTTCCTCATGTTCCTTAACCAATCACATGTGAACATTCCTTGCTGAATCCCGCCTACATATGTGATTTTTAAGCAATTGTCTTAAATGCCTGGACCCACATTAGTTGTGCCCGGCATTATAACAAGACTTCATCCAGCCCTGCTGTACATCCATTTCCCTAGAGGGTCGTAGAACCAGGGACTCAGGGCCGGATTTTGCCATGTGGAGGCCCATGGGCAAGTTCAGGAGTGGAGGCCCACACTACTTTAATGACCGCCGTCCTGGGGGAGGGGTCAAAGGGGAGGGGGTGTACCCCTTTTGATTTTTTGTGTGGAATAATTAAAGGTGCTTAGATGCAAAATAGTGCAGTATTTTGTGATTTTTGAAGTAAATTTATGTTCAAGAATTTTCATTTTGTAAGCCTGTTTGCCTGCCCAATTTTCAGTACAAATGAACAGGTTGCTACCACTATTACCAATGCAAATTAACAGGTTGCTACCACATTTTCCCCTTACGATTTTTTTTCATGAAATATGTGGAGGCTCCTGGTTGTGAAGGCCCATGGGAAACTGCCCACGTTGCCCATTGCTAAATCCGGCCCTGCAGGGACCTGCTATCTAAATATCAGCTTCCCGGTAGAGCGTCCGCGGCGTGGCTGTACGGTGTCATGTGCAATTGACCATTATAGCACTAAAATGACTAGACTGTTCGTTATAGAGAAAAGAAAGAAAAAGAAAGACAAACAAACCATAAACATAAGTAGTATAATAAGCCTCCAAATTACAAATTTTGATTTTCTTCACCCAAAATGTAAAGTCATGTTACAAACATCAATTGAATGAAAAACAGTTTTTAAGAAATATGACTGGAATGTGTGTGTATATGCATAAGCGAGGGGGGGGAAGGGGGTGCAGGGGGTGGGGCGAAAGCAGGACGCCATTTTCCCATTTCTCCCTCTCGCTACGTTACCGCTTACACCTTTCAATTGTTTTTTTCGTATCTTACTGAGCTTTATTCTTGGAGGGGATTTACTTTCATGATCCGTGGAGAGAGGAGAGCAGCCCCGTCAATGCAAACCCATGCAGATTATACTTGTTGATTATCCCGTGTTTTATTTGCAGATGATTACAAACCGCAATAGGGTGGGGTGGGGTCACTGTGGTTAGACTTATATACTTATTATACAGTTTCGAGGAAGGGTGTTAAATATTCCGGGGGGACCCTATTATATGCAGGGGCGTAACTAGACTTCGAACGCAGGAGGGTCTAAGATACTCTGCTACAAGCTGAAGAAGATAAGACTTTCTATAATCTGTGGTAAAACGTTTGACAACATTTTTATCTTAAGAAGAAATTCCTTTCAATTTGTGTATGGACTTTTCCCGACTATTTTCAATTTGTCAATTTTTAGACACTTCATCTTCAACACGGGAAGCGTATAAATTCGCTTTACTTTGTTAAAATAAAAGACAAGATTATCGACTACAAATTTGGTAAATCGTTTAGCGAAGGCGAGAGTTTGGCGCACGTCTAATATAAACGTGGAATCTAACAGTTTTTGTTATTTACAAAATTGCGTCATATTTCTTTTATTTCATCAAAATTTTATTGAACTGTTGCTTTTTTATCAATGTCCTGGCCTCCCTCTTTTCTTGTACAGTATTTTTCATGATAAGATTAGAAAAGCAATATGAACATGTCAAAACTACTTTTTGTTTACACGCTGGAATCTGATCAAAAAATGAAATACGCTTCACCTAACTGCCATCATTTTAGTCTCCATCTCAGCCACTTCTCTCCTCTCCACCGCCCCATACCCACCCTCTAACTGCCATCATTTCCCTTTTAATCCAAAATGTGAAGAACAAGATGGGTTGCAAACACAGGTTTTTTTCCCTTCCGAAATAAAGAACAAAGCACATATTTCCTACCTAATTGAGATAGCACGGTCCAAAAGAAGTTTATGCTTTTTAATGTAATGTCCTGAATTCTCGAAACAATTAAATGTGTTTTTTTTCTCGAAAAATATCATAACTTCCCTATACATAAAATTATTTTTCCAATGACATGTACAATATTTTCACTCAATGACATTTCTCATACAATCTTGGACAGAACTAATAAGGCATTTACCAGCTTACTAGAAAGTTTGCATGTTATTTCAAATATTTAAGTATATCAATTTGAAAGTTTGCATATTATTTCAAATATTGAAGTATATCTATTTCAGCCCCCTCCCCTCCCATTTCAATGTTGGTAAAATATAGGAAATACAGAGACATAGAAAGCAATTATCAACATTTTCTACTCATTTTACCAACATGGAACGGGGGAATGGGGGTGCCCCAACGAGGTTTGTCCAAGATTGTAGATGGAGCAACTTGTGGGTCAACCCTGGTTTAATGCTCAAATTTTGATTGACAGTTAAATCTTTTAAAATCGGAAACACGCGTGTAAAGCGATGCATTGTTCGCCCCAGATTATCCAATACATGTAATCCCCATGGGAAATGACCCCTCCCTAAATTGTCACCTTTATTGTGACCAAACAACGGAATTTACGCTAATCTGAGTTAATCCTTGTTTCCAACAAGTTTCGAATTGTTGAGAACAACAAGTTCCACAAGCGAAGATTTCATCGCCCTCTATTTTAGGCGAACAATAGGTAAAATTGGACAGTGATGTTGTCAGGCGAGGATTAGCGCCATATACTGTTAAACAAGAAAGAAAAATCAATAGTATTATCATAATTTATGTATTATGTTAATTAATTAGTATGGACAGTGAACTAGGATTTACCAGGACAACCACACCCACTTATTTCTGGGTTTCTGCGGCCAAGGGTCGGAATTCTTCCGGCCCATATTATACCCCATTTTTTATTTGTGTTGTATTTCATTTTAAACTGCAAGAGAGATTTTGCGTCAGGTAGAGCATTCAAATTATTAACAACTCGCTGGCTGAAGAAATGTTTACGTATGTCCAAGCGTATGTGCTCTTTGCAAATTTTAAACTGATGTCCTCTGGTGATAGTGCTTGCTTGAAGCTTACAATTTTTGCAAAAGTCCACATTATCCAAACCTTGAATCCCTGTATCATATCACCTCTCAACTGCCTCTCCTCTAAAGTTGACAGATTAAGTAACCTGAGGCACTCGGGGTAACTTTAAGAGCGTAATCCCCAAATCAGCTTTGTTGCTCTCCTTTGAACACCTTCCAATAAATTGATATCCCTTTTCAAATATGGATTCCAGAATTGTACACAATATTCCAAATGAGGACGAACCAGAGATTTGTACAATTTAAGGACAATGTCTTGAGAAAAATACAAGAAGTCAAAGTTTCTTTTGATCATCCCCAAGACAGAATTTGCTTTTTAAACCGCTAAAGCACAATGCACTGATCTACTTACAGAGTTTGTTCAGTGGTCAAGTGTGTTCATCTGATATGAAAGAGGACTTCAAAAGAAACAAAATGGTGAAAAAGCATTCAAAAAACTTATTCCCTTAAAGGAGATATTAAAGTTTAAAGTTTGGTATCATTTCTGTAGAAACGCCTGAAATCAGAATAGTTGTGACGTCACAGCCTCAGATTCCTCAGTCTTTGTGTATTTTAAAGAAAGTTTATTTAATTTGTTCACTATTTAAATTACTTATCCACAAACTTTCTTCAGATGGTATATTATAAATACCCTTCCTAGATTCGGCTTTACTACTTTTTTGACATATCCCATGGTTTTAAAGCCACAAAATTGCAGGACAAAATATGATAGAATACATAAAGACCGAGGAATCTGGGGCTATGTATGCTATCACAAGTAGGCTGATTTCAGTCGTTTCTATACAAATGATACCAAACTGAAATATTTCCTCAACGGAATAATATTTTTGAATGCTTTTTCACCATTTTGTCTCTTTTGAAATCCTCTTTCAAATAGGATAGACTTTCTTGACCAATGAACGAATCCTTTAATGAACAGTAACACCCATCCTTCTCCTTGTCAGGCTCAAGCAGCTGTACTAGACTGTAATGTAGGAGGTAAACGTGAACATAATCTTATAGTGTGGTACTAAAGATCAATGGATCACTTCAAAGGCCTTTTAAGTGTGCGTTTAAAACTAAAACACTTGTTACATTTTTATTCCTAGCCCATTCATTTTTCAAATTTTAACTTTTTTCTAGAAAGTTTGAAATTGATATTTTTCAATATATCTGTTAATGTGAATTGTTTTTATGAATAATAGCGCAAAATATTTATGTAGTTCCTTTAAATTATTTCCCAATTTCAATCACGATAAAAAAAAAAAAAAGGCGGGAAAAAAGGATTCACATAGTTTCGAATTGTGGGCTAAAAGTTTTAAAAACCGTAGTCAACAGGCTGCATTTTTTCAAAGTTTTTTGTCAGTTTGTGGATAAATTAAAATGAATGATATATATACAGATATATGAAAATGTAATACAAATTTGCTTAACAATTTTAATATTTGAGAAGAAAATAGTTAAAATCTTTAACTCATTTTATAAGATTTTTTAATATATTTTATCAATAAGCAGCGCCGCGTATCTCTATCTGTTATTAACTAATACTTTCAACTCCACACTAGACCCCCATGACAGCGAGTAGGCCCATATGCAACCAGAGGCGTAAAAAGTGGGGGAACAGATAGAGGGGAGCGAGGGGGGGGCAAAATGGCAACATTTCCAAAAAAATGGCAAAAAAAAATGAAGAAAATTTCCCTGATAACGAATGAGATTTTTCAGAAATGAAAGATTTCACGACAGATTACAGAACTTATACAATTTACCAGCGCAAATTTGTCTCGCAAACAACTGAACAAAGTTCGCATGTGCTGAAGATTTCATTTCTATCAATAACCGCCAATATGGGTCCCTCGAAGCATTATTAGGGTTAGAACGTATAACCCTCTAATCTAGAACAGTTCTGCTTCCGTAAATATTAAAATAAAAACATTTTAAAGGGCCCGTAAGGAGAATTTGGCCAAGTTCCTCTCTTGAAGTGCTTGGGCCGGGTTTGGGCCCTTTGATAAAATTCCTAGCTATCAGGCAATGGGCCTGCTCCATGTAGATACAAAGCTGAATTTCAGAATATTCTAACATGCATGCTGAGCTTCCGGTCTCTCCTACATCCCTGCTACGAATGTCTGGTTTACAGGGATGGTGGCATTTTTAACCCACAGCTGAAAGGAGACATAAAGGCTGGATTAAGTCATCATAACAGTCCGAAAGCAAACCGAAAACTTGGTCATTTGAAATACCCACAAAATTTGGTACTTTTATGTATTACATCATCGCATGAGCCTACACATTTGACTAGCCCACACTAGACGTATGGGGTTTCTTATTTTCCGCTCCGGATCGTCCAAAATTTCACTGGATGTCCTGAAATTTTGTAGACGGATAGTAAATAGATATTCAAAACTTTTCGCCGCTTTCTTTAAAATTCATCGTCGCCTTTTTTAGAAAATCAATAAAATAGATTATGAGCAATCCTTTTTATTGATTTTCTGATAAAGGCGACAATGAATTTCAAAAGCAGCGGCAAAATATTTTGTATATCTATTTACTATCAGTCTCCAAAATTTCAGGATACCCAGTAAAATTTTGGACAATCCGGAGCGGAAAATGAGAAACCCCGAACATTTATTTTGGCTATGTGTAGGCTTGCGCGATGACGTAATATAAATCACTACATATTAATTAATAACTATAAATAACCAAATGTTTGGGTATTTCAAAGTACCCAATTTTTCGGTTGCTCCTGGACTATATAAGTCATCTGAAGAAATTTCACACATTACAAAAACAATTTAGCAGTTATTATGGGAGCGGCCATTTTGTCCAACGCCTTCTAAAAAGAAAAGATGTCTTACACCCAGTACATATTAGAATATTCATGTATTTTTTTATAATAAATTTTAAATTTCAAAATGTTTGTATGTCATATTAATGATTCAAGCCGTTAGAACTTCATATTAAAAGATTAACGCATTTTGAAAATTAATTTTAAAAGAGAATTCTAAAGAAATACAGTACATGTGCTAGCACATATACAGACTGACAGATATCACATATACAGACTGACAGATATCACATATACAGACTGACAGATTACACATATACAGACTGACAGATAGCACATATACAGACTGACAGATAGCACATATACAGACTGACAGATAGCACATATACAGACTGACAGATAGCACATGTACAGACTGACAGATAGCACATATACAGACTGACAGATAGCACATATACAGACTGACAGATAGCACATATACAGACTGACAGATAGCACATATACAGACTGACAGATAGCACATATACAGACTGACAGATAGCACATATACAGACTGACAGATAGCGCATATACAGACTGACATATAGCACATATACAGACTGACAGATAGCACATATACAGACTGACAGATAGCACATATACAGACTGACAGATAGCACATATACAGACTGACAGATAGCACATATACAGACTGACAGATAGCACATATACAGACTGACAGATATAGGGCAAAATATCATCATTGGCATGATTTCAACACAGACAAAATGGCAGCTTCCATGTGTCGACTTCAAACATGAATAACTTGAAATAGAAATAATATTTTCACTTGTTGTTTTTGGTTTAGATTTTAATCGTCTAAATATATGAACTGATGAAAGACGGATTGTACCAGACTTTATGCATCCTTTAAGGCAGAGGCGTAGGAAGCGGGTCGGCAGGGCCCGGGCAACTTAGCTGCGACCCCTGAGCGGATTTCACCTTCACGGTTGCATACTTTCTGCACGTTTGGGAGGTGAATTTGGAACATTTTTAACATAGAGTTGAAAAGTTTCAGAAAACTGGTCAAAATTCCCCAAAACTCGCCAAATATTTGAAGAAAACTTCCTGAAAATAAAGGAAAATTTTCCGAAAATGATGGAAATCTTCCGGTAATTGAAGGGGATTTTCAGATTAGCAGCAACTTTTGATGTAAACTTAATTTACCAGTACAATTTTTCCACTTGTCACCGGGATTTTTTTGGTTTTGGGGGGGCTGCTCCCAGATGACCCCTCCTACGCTACTACTTAAGATTCCATATTTGCTCAGTAACTAAAACATGTTATGATTCGAGAACTTGTCAGTTTCTATCAGTCTATCTGCATGTGATTTTCAAATCTGTGTGTCCCATCCGTAGGATAATTTGACCAATTCAACCTAATTTGACCCCACATCTTGTTGTTGGTTAATTTGATACAGTCGATCAACCAATACAAGTGTAGCATCTCTCAGCAATTTATAATATCTTCTCTGAATAGTCGATCGAGCCAGAAATTTGTCCCCTCAATTGGTTTTTCTTACAATTAAATCCGTCCGTCAAACCAATCTTAGCGTTTAAGTGTCTTCTGATTGACTCTAAGCATTATCAACAAACCACTTGAAAATTACCAAACCTTGCAGCTCTCAAGAAACTTGACGTAAATTGGAAGAATTAATCGCTCTCTCACGCCAAACCTGTGGAATCAACAACACAACAAACTTAAGAAATAAACACACCAACAGACAAAGGTTTCTTAAGCTGTTAAGTGGTATACAACATTTTGTTGCGTCTTATAATTATGCAATGCACTTTATGATGCATCTAAAAAAATGAGTGTGTAAGAGGAGGGCAGGTGAATGTGGCGTGGGGTGGATGGGAGGGGAAGGGAGTGGTGATCGTTGATCGTGGGTGGCTTGGGGTGGATGGGAGGGGAAGGGAGTGGTGATCGTTGATCGTGTGTGGCGGGGGGTGGATTGCAAAAACCTGGATTTCTCTCATATCGTCTAATGATACATAATCTTAAAGATAACATTTGTGATAATCACTAAAAATACGTGTTTTTTGACCAAAAACTGTACGATTGGCATTGCTATCATGGATTTTCTAAAAGTAGACAAAATTATCTTTTCAATGATATGACAAATTGCCCCAAAACTGAAACCATTTCATGAAAAAACAGGACCTGCCACCATGCTGCCATGGACTATTTACTATAAAATTCCCTCCTGAAAGTGAGTACAGACTCCTGTTTCCAATGGGAGTTACGGATCTACAGAGGTGGCAAACTTATATGCAATGTAAACCAAATTTCTTTTATGCAATATTTTAATGGAACCCTTCAGCCATATAAACTACATACTCCGAACCTCCAAGGGCCCCTCCATTTCCCCTCCGGAGCTGCAGGGGGGGGATGGGAGACTTCAGCTAATTAGCCCACAATATTCTTATCACATTGACTTCCTCATTACCCACCTTCCCCCATATTTTGAACGTTCCGCCGCCCTTGAATAATAATATCAACAACAAAAAAAATCACTTATTCTATTACATCACTTCTGTTGACTGGCAACTGACAATGGGTCCTGATACGTTATCATCACTGGCTGACTGGGTCCTCTCGAGTCATTTTATGGCACGGCCCCTAAAGCATACCAGACGGATTCTGGAGAGGGTATATTTTCATCGTGGGGGTAATATTCCCCGTCACCCCTATAGTACACATGCACTGGGTTGTTGGGTATCGTAGGCCGAGCTGACCGAGAGACGTGCTCTGCGCCCTGTTAGTTTAGCTGCAGGTAAAAGGTGTGTGAGACACGTTGTTTATTCTAACATCTTATTAGTAATCTTAAAACAATAAGGGAACCATGTTATTGATTTATTTCTCCCATTATTTAATTATTGACAAACAATTTCAAAATGACGCAACTAGCTTTTGGAACCACGAAGAATTTGATAATTGGTGGGGGCGGGGAGGGGTGGGGTGGGGAATAAAAGCTTGTCACATTGTTATTGCTGGAGCCGCATGGATACACCTGTTTTGTGTTGAGGACTGAGGGATTGGACTTATTGTGTCCTTGCATATACACCTGTACACTGTTTATGATTTTTAAGTTAAGAACGGTTACTGGACCCGGCCTGTTATGGATTTCGGGCCGGGATGAGGGCTATTGGAGGTATCATTAATAAAATATCCATGACAAAGTTTAAGACAACAACATTTTATTTCAGTCTTTGGGATGCAGTTAGACGGTGACAGCAACATCTAGCTCTTGATTTTTGACTATTCGATACATTTCTGCCATCGGCCATGTCGTTTAATTTTCGGAATAGTTGAAAAATTATACACGAACTTTACATCCCTCTTCTGTATGCGTTGGACAGCTTACGCCCCTCCCAAAAGTGATCTCTTGGGGAAAATTCCTCCTTGCCCCCATATTGGCGAAACTGATTAATGTGCCAAGTTACCCACTGTGCCCCGGTCCCTCTGCCCCACGAGTATAGTGTGCGCCCCAACACAGCTTGTATTGGTTTCATGGTAAATGTTTTGACATTTATTTTCTAATTGATGTTTTTTTTGCTTTAATTATGAGTCTGTCGTAAGACATTCCAGTCTATAAAAAGTGATATCGAAGAGTTTTGTAAACATTATTTTTTTTTTTAAGACAATGAAAAGAACAATATCAGCATGTACATATTTGTACATTAATAAGAAAATATGTTACTCAAAGCCATATCGGGCAACAAATTCAAAACACAACCGAACATAGCTTTAAAAAAAGAAATCTGGAGTGGGATGGGGGAGGGGGCATGCAGAAAGGGTATATCATCTCCACACAATTTATAAAGTCAGCAGCGTCTAGGATTCTAAGAAGATATCTGACATGGAGAGAAGGGGAAGCCAAATTTTGTTTTCGTCTCAACAAACCTAGAAAATATACGAGTCTCTTAATGTCCAAAACTATTTTTAAAGGGGGAAGGGGGTCGTAAAATTATTGGAAAATTTTGGCAACATTTCGAAAAGTGAAGAAAATTTCCGCAATATGAAGAAAATTTCCCCAATATGAAGAAAATTTCCCAAACTGCCAAAAATGAAAAGAAATTTCTTAAAAAAGAAAGAAAATTCTCTGAAGATTGAAGAAAAAAACTTACAGAAAATAAAGCAATTTCTCAATAATTAAAGCAAACTTCACAAAAATTTTTTTTTTTAAATTGTAGAAATTTGAAGGAAATTTCCCAAAAATGAAAGAAAGTTCCCAAATTTTGAAGAAATTCTCCAAAAATGAAGGAAATTTCCCCAAAATGATAAAAATTGAAGAAACTTACCAGAAAATTATTCAGAAAATTTTATGAAAATAAACAAATTTCCCAAAAATAAAAGCAAATTTTCGAAAAATAAGGAAATTCCTCGAAAATTGAAAGAAAAAACTTCAAAAAATAAAGGAAATTTTCCTAAGAATTTCACTAAAATGAAGAAAAATTGAAGGAAATTCCCCAAATGAAGGAAATTTTCCGAAAAAGGAGTGAAATTTTTTGAAAATTGAAGGAGATTTTCCGAATCTGTTGCTTAATGTTGACTGATGAGTTGACAATCTTAATTTATTATGTATTATCTTAATATATTCCTGACATAGGGATATTTTCCCAGGGGCAAAACCTCACCACTGGAGGGAGGGGAGGGAGAGGGGGGGGGGGGAATCATAAGGAGTGGGGAATTTCCCCGTTAGTATATTAAAAAGGCTATGTTAGTGAAATTATGATATAGAAAACATATCACTTCCTTATTACCTACAGCTTCGGTCAAAACATCACAATATATACAGTGTGATATCTGTTGTTAGTAAGTTTGCAATGTTTCGTATTGTTGTTACACATCGTTTACAATAATATTTACCATGACCACAAACAATCTCCTAAATCTCTTATTTTAAGATTTCCTTATTAAAACACGATTTAGAAATTGTTAAAAAAGAAATTCGTAAACAACCCTGCAGTTTAAATGGGAAACAACACTTTCGATTTAACAAAATAGTCAAAAAACCCATCCTCGTATTCTGGGGGGAAGTGGGGGAGGGGGATCAAAGGGATTTCATACATGAAATTCCCCGTTTTCTCATGGTGCCGCAACTGATTAAGGTGCCTAGTAGTGTCTATTGCAGTGTCCTGCCGGTCCCGCGGCTCCACAAGTATTTTGTGCGCCCGTACACGAGGCAATAGTTTCATGGACATTTATTGACACATGAAATATTTTTATTTAAATTCTTAATTTAAACTATTAGTCTGTTGTAAGAATGTTGATATTCCCGCGTCTATAAAGTGATATCGAAATGCCCGGTATTATCATTTTTATTTTATTTAGACAATTAGTATGATCAGTTTCTAAATCTACATAATCAAAACCATATTGGGCAATCATTTAGCATAACTGCAATTATAATATAGAAAACGTACCACCCTCATAACTACAGATATACGATCAAACACTACACACTATCTAATGCCATTAACTTATGGTATCACTTTTGTTAGCAAGTTTTCACTGTTTCCTATTGTTGTTATAAATCGTTTACAATATTTACCACAAAATCCCTTATTCTAGAAGTCTAGGATTTCCTCATTAAAACACGATTTAGATATTGTTAAAAGAAATCCGTTAGCAACAACAGTTTAAATGGGAAACGACACTTCCGATTTAACGAAATAGTCAAACCCCCC
Source organism: Chiridota heheva (assembly GCA_020152595.1). Taxonomy (NCBI): domain Eukaryota; kingdom Metazoa; phylum Echinodermata; class Holothuroidea; order Apodida; family Chiridotidae; genus Chiridota; species Chiridota heheva. The sequence goes on along the minus strand of JAIGNY010000279.1, from coordinate 1,074,098 downwards.
ATCTTCTTAATTCACTCAATTTTAATGAATAAGCGTGCTATCAAATAAGCCTCTCGCGCAACTGGATTATAGTAGTAAAATCTTTTGTTAAATCACGTCAGATACGAGATTGACAGAGAAGACACAATGCCATTGTTTATGGTCAATTGTGGATAGCTTCCACCTCCTCCTATTGTCCGACGAAGATTATAACCACTTTTTATCTGTCATTCATTTGACCAAAGATGTTTAAACGTTTTTATATATTATTTTATGTTAAGACAAGAAATCCCGGATGGAATCCTGTTCTTGGTCTTCTAAAGAAGATTATAATTTCAGGAGCTAGTGGTATATAAACTCATTCTTGTGTCACGGACAAGTTCAGAACAATTTCTATAACCAGACCTTGTTGATAATTGCAACCGTCTTTAACATATACTGTGTGCTGTTTAAGATTCTTCACAATCATTTTGGAGTTAGTTGTTCGCTATCGTACTCATGTATTAAGATAACTTAATATATTTCCTTTATACAAATTGAACTTGAATATTCTCGGAAATATTCTAAAGAGAAAATGACGCAGTTTACGATTGAAAGACTAACACAGAAGGATGAAAGTCCTAAACGTCCGTCGCTGAGCTTTCCAAGCCCGTCGATCCAACAACGACAAACTTTTTTGGAAGCTGTAAATATATTATTTAATGGAAAAAACCTAAAGCCTTCAGAACTTACGCCTAAAGAAAATGACGTGGACTCAGAGGGGCACTCGAGACCGAATAGCTCCAATAGTAACAGTATATGTTCACCGGACTTGACCGAAAGTAAGAACACGGCGGATAAGGACACTTTAGTTTCACGGATGATACCGGAAAAATCCGTGGAAAATTCTTCGAAAAGCATTCTTGAAAAGCCTCCTCAATCGTACATTGCCTTAATAGCCATGGCCATATTGGACTCGCCTCTACAAAGATTGTTATTGTGTGATATTTATCAGTTTATTATGCAGAAATTTCCATATTTTAGAAATAATGAGCGAAGTTGGAGAAATAGTGTTCGACATAATTTGTCTTTGAAATGAATGTTTTATCAAATCAGGACGCTCTGAAGATGGGCGTGGTCATTTCTGGGCAATCCATCCCGCTAACACCGACGACTTTTCTCGAGGAGATTTCCGTCGCCGTCGAGCTCGTCGTCGCGTTAAGGCAATAACTGATTTTTCTTTTGTTGGTTACCCATCTTACCATCCATACCAACCAATATCGTCACCACATTTTGGCTACATTCCAATGACGTATGCACCAATTACCAGCATCTTTCCCAGTGGGCAATTGCCGCCATATTTTCATCATACCCACCCTGGTGCATTTTCATCAAGATATACCACAGCGTCATCTGCATCCACTGTCACATCCACGGTACCATATTGTCCAATGGTACCATCTTCGAGATACCAAATCCCATCTTTGGCTGCGAGCCATTATGGTTCAACATTAATGTCGATGTCACCATCTTACCAGCGATACCATAACTGCATCCCAGCATCAAGCTTATCGCAGCCAGCTGTAACTGTGTACCCGAGCCACCCAATTGTAAGCTTGTAAGTTACCAGAACTTAAAAGAACTTTGAACTTTGATTCATCTCTCAAGAGATAATAACACTATTTAATTAATTCATTTTCAAGTTATTTTCAATATAGCCAAAACAATTGCCAACATGTTTTTATAATTTGTGGTTACTTATATACTTTGAAATTAAGACTTAAAACAGTTTTTGATAACATCGTTCGTTATGGACTGTTACATACGATTGATATATAAAAGGTAAAGTACTGTTGTAATTTAATCTTATTCAAGTGTTCAATTATGTTAATGTAAATTAATTGGTTCAGAATCAGGCTGTTACTGCTGTACCAGAAAAACATTTAAAAGTGAATTCTGAAAATTTCGAATTCTTGAAAAATGTAATATTTATAAGAGTATAAAATTTGAAGGAAATGGATTTTACGTGCAAATTTTACTATTTTATTATCATACAAAATTTTCTTTGAAGAAATCCGTTTTTATTAATATTACATAGACAGAAAAGTTAGTAAAATTGTTCGAAATGAAATTATATTTATTTCAGGTATTTTTAAACTTCTTAAATCCAAAAATTATTTAACGTACAAACTTTTTTCAATTTCATTCCCCTTTTTCGCGTTATAGATAAGTTTCAAATTTAGTTATTATTTCGGTTTTGAACCGGTTTTACATTAATTTGAAATTCAAGCGTTTTAAAAGTTAATCAATAAGCATATTTGATGCGCTTTTAATTCCTTCTTAGTTTTAGAGCATTTTATTTTCAATTTTGAATTAAGAACAATTTAAATTTCATAAACATCAACTTCTGATTTTTTAATCGGAAAACTTTCATCCCGAGTCACGAAACTATTAAGAAAAATATGGTAATCATGTTCGTCTTTATTTTCAGAATCATTGTCGCTTGAATATTTATAAATATCTTATATATATATTTTGTAATTTCTCTTCAGAATTTTGTAAAAAGACATAAGATTTTTTTACGTATATGGCATGTAGTTTACTTACATTTTCTGAAATCATTTAAATACAAATAAATTAATAAGACGTGCTGAAATCATTTGTTTTATGTTTGAAGAAAAAAATCAGTTTACTCAAAAATATTTTTATAAAGAATTGTAATCGACGACATCATATCACATGTCACGAATGACGTCACAGCACATGCAATTAACATTTGCTACAAATTTGCAAAATTATAATTGTTTAAGTTCAAGTGTTTTTCCCAAGTATGTTGCCATTCATATATTAAAGTTATATTCTTTAAAATGTTAAATCATCCATTGTCTGACTGATGGATGTAATAGATCATAACGCCATACGCAAGTTTATGAAAGCTTGCATTACAGCTAATATTTCGATATTTAGGCCTGTTAAAATCTAGAAATTCGTTGTTTTTTATTTCCTTTAGTAAATAGGTCATTAAAGTGTTAATAGAAAAGTCTTTACATTTTGTGAAAAACATATGTTTTCAACTTAAAACTGATCAAAAGTGTATTAATTGTGGTATTAATTGAGGCCCAATTACGCAAAAAGATTGGCATAGCGCCAATGTTTCATATTTTAGCAAAACAACTGGGGCAATTTTAGTCTTCAAATCCAGTCGTTCGTTAGACTGCTAGAGCGAACTATTGGTGGTTGATTTAGATGGAGTTTTGCATCAATTATCAGCGGGGGTGGAGGGGGGGGGGGGTACAGGGTACTTATACCCATACAAGTGGTGTTCTATTTTAATGTTCCCCTTAAAATATCTGTTTGTCGGTGGATATAACATGGCATACATATAACACAGGAATTGTAAAAACTGAAAACATGGATTGTCATTCGTGTTAGCATTGATTCATATTGAATCATATAGGTTATTTAATGTATTTATACATATTCTGCCACAATGATTTTTAATGATATTTCATGATTTGTATTCCCCAATTGTTTAGGCCTATATTTCAGTGCATTTTCAAACCATCGATTCTTCTGTGTGACAATTATTGACCTTTGGTTTTAATCCTAAATTTTCATTTTTAAACAATTTTGAGATAGAAATTAGTCAGATTTAATTTTTTGTAAATTTGACGTATTTATTTTTCTTTTGATTACAATGCATGGCACGGTACATCAATTCGATTTATATAGCGATACTACAGTTTTGAAGGAACATTAAAATTAAGTTAACGTACCGGTAATTAATATAAAATGTTACAACGTCTTATCACTAATTTGCATAAATGTGCGAATGATAATCGTAAGGATTAAAATTCAAGAAGCCCAATTATAATTTTTTACAATGACGTATAATGTTTTCTATTTTGAAAATAGTAAAAAGAAAAAAAAAAAGGAAAAACAATTTTCAAGAAGACGTAGCATTAGAATATCTAACGAGGCTTATATAAGATATTATATCAAATAGATTGAACATAATTTTCAGAAAATGTAATCGCATGTGCATGATCTTGAATTATAATATTTGGAACATTTTACTTTAATTAATGTGAAATGCTATGTGAGTAGAATGCGCATATATGCACACCCGTACCTACATCTGTATATGTTTCTCTTGAGCGATTGTGTATTAAAGGATTAGTTCAATGGTCAAGCATGTCCATCTTAGATAAAATAAGACCTCAAAAGGAACAAAATGGCGAAGAAAGCATTCAAAATCTTATTCCGTTAAGGAGATTAAAGTTTGGTACCATTTCTGTAGAAGCGACTGAAATCAGACTAGTTGTAATGTCAAGCCTCTGATTCCTCAAAATCTTATGATTTTAAACGAAAGCTTATTTGCATTTTTCACTATTTAAATTATTTTTCTTTAAACTTTCTTCAAGTAGTATATTATAAATACCCTTTCCTAGAATCAGTTTTACTACTTTTCTGAAGACATCCCATGGTTTTTAAGCCACAAATCGCAGGACAAAATATAATAGAATACATCAACACTTTGAGGAATCTGAGGATATGACATCACAAATAGTCTGATTTCAGTCGTACACAAATGATACCAAGCTTTAAACTTAAATATCTCCTTAACGAAATAAGATTTTGGAATGCTTTCTTTGTCATTTTGTTTCTTTTGAAGTCCTCTTTTATATAAGATAAACATGCTTGACCACTGAACTAATCCTTTAAGAAATCGGTAGATCTGCAAAATTTCTCGCAATCCGGTGCATGTATATTGGTATTAAACATTTTTCAAAATATAGAATACATATTTAGCAGTGTAGGAATAATACGATTAAGCCTATATAGTAACAGGAAACTGTAAATACATGCTGTGCATGAATAAAATGATTACAATTATTAATAATTAATTTTGTAAATAATAACATATGTCACATCTTTGTTAAAATGGCTATATTATTGTCTTATTAATTGTTATTGATGTGAATTGAAATACCAATCACTTTGCATTATAATAAAATAAAATAAATAACATATTTAGGTCATATTGCATCCCACTTTTCTCCAAAATCCGCCCGGCCTACTTTCATAAGTCATGCCTGGAACACGAGTGGCGAAACGACTTACTAGGGTGCCCAGGGGTGAAAGATTAGATGGGAATCTCAGCTTAAGTTGGTGAAACAATCAACAATCTGCTTTGAAATGTGACATGAGAATATGTGGGTCCAGGGATTAAGCGTTATCATGAGTATATGTAGGTCCAGGGATCAAGAGTTATCATGAGTATATGTGGGTCCAGGGATTAAGGGTTATCATGAGTATATGTAGGTTCAGGGATCAAGAGTTATCATGAGTATATGTGGGTCCAGGGATTAGGGGTTGACATGAGTATATGTTGGGTCCAGGGATCAAGAGTTATCATGAGTATATGTGGGTCCAGGGATGAAGGGTTATCATAAGTATATGTGGGTCCAGGGATCAAGGGTTATCATGAGTATATGTGAGGTTAGGGATGAAGGGTTTTTATGAGTATATGTGGGTCCAGGGATGAAGGGTTATCATGAGTATATGTGGGTCCAGGGATCAAGGGTTATCATGAATATATGTGGGTCCGGGGATCAAGGGTTATCAAGTATATGGGGATTAAGGGTTATCATGAGTATATGTGGGTCCAGGGATTAAGGGTTATCATGAGTATATGTGGGTCCAGGCATCAAGGGTTATCATGAGTATGTGTGGGTCCAGGGATTAAGGGTTATCATGAGTATATGTGGGTCCAGGGATGAAGGGTTATCATGAGTATATGTGGGTCCAGGGATCAAAAGTTATCATGAGTATATGTGGGTCCAGGGATGAAGGGTTATCATGAGTATATGTGGGTCCAGGGATTAGGGGTTGACATGAGTATGTGTGGGACCAGGGATCAAGGGTAATCATGAGTATATGTGAGTCCAGGGATGAAGGGTTATCATGAGTATATGTGGGTCCAGGGATGAAGGGTTATCATGAGTATATGTTGGTCCAGGGATCAAGGGTTATCAAGAGTATATGTGGGTCCAGGGATTATGGGTTATCATGAGTATATGTGGGTCCAGGGATCAAGGGTTATTATGAATATATGTGGCTCCAGGGTAGAAAGGTTATCATGAGTATATGTGGGTCCAGGGATCAAGGGTTATCATGGGTATATGTGGGTCCAGGGATTAATGGTTATAATCCACTCTTCAAATGGGAATCAAAAGTGTTGTAAACGTGAAAATGTCCACTAAACACCAGTTATAAAATGGGGGTAATTCCCTCCTAGTTGCACAGCCAGGAGGTCGACAACGGAGGGGAGAGGGGGGGGGGGAATTTCTTCTCAAGATTAATATACCTTTTGTGAGAGAAGAATAGTTCACCCACCTACATGAGCAATTATGAAAAGCGAAACAAATAAGAATATTTTGTTGTGAAGTTAAAAAACTCGAAAAGCCCACTGTCACTTTTACCTTTTTATTACCAAACTTAAAAACCTTTTCTATCTAAACATTCTTTCTACATCTGGCAATTATCTCTAAGGGGGTGTCCAACACCAAACCTTCTGGCTACACCTCGGTAAGCTCCTCTCACTGGCGGAATTCCGCAGGTGAGCTTTGTATGGTGAAATAATCAAGTAGGATACATTTCTAGGCATGTTTGAGTAAGAAATTGCATTTTGGTAAAAAAAAACGCACAAATTTGGTTTAAAATGGCCCAAATTTCTTGATTAAAATGTTATGTTGCCCAAAGTTTGATAGAAATAAGTCAAATGTGATTGATAAATGCAAATTAGTTTAAACTTTGCATCATTTCGGTTGAAAATGACCAAAATTTGATTAGAAATCGCCAAAAATTGCTTTAAACGTCCAAATTTGCCTTAAGACGCCAAGATTTGCTTTAAAACGCACAAAATTGCTTTAAAACGCACAAATTTGGTTAGAAGTCACCCAACGTTTGTTAGAAATTTTGCTCGAAAACGTGGTTGATAAACCAAATTGGCTTTGACATTTGTTTGTCTTTGTTCTTATTAACAAAAAGTCCGATTATATTTTTTCGGCTCTTCTCTGGGTCAAAAGCTGGGTACCCTAAGACCTTGGAAAACCCCAGTAATGGCTCCGCCGACAAAATTTAATAAAGGCGCCCACGCACATATAATGCCTTCGGACCTCCCCTGGCGTTTTGGCACTGGGGGAACAAGACCTTAGTCTTATCTCACCACTAACACGGTGAATACTCACTGAAAAGTCAGTTTCCTATCAAAAATCCCAGATCCGTCCCTTCAAGTCGTGTATGCATAACACATGCTAACCATATACGCCAAAGTGACGGCCGATCAGAAATACCAGACCCTGCCCCTTTCCTCCTTAAGCTATGCCTGGAGCAATGGCTAGCCCACCTCACTTCTCGCAAAAGTGCCACCCCATCAAACAATCCTAGACCCGCCCTCCCCCTTAAGTTATGCCTGAAACACAAGCCATTCCTACCTCAAATTACTCGCAAAAGTGCCGCCCCGTCAAAAATTCCTAGACCCACCCATCCCTCTTAAGTTATGCATAGAACACGGGTTAATCCCACCTCACTACTCGCAAAAGTGCCGCCCTAATCAAAAATCCTAGATCCGCCCTCCTCCTTAAATTATGACTGAAACATGGGTTAACCCCACCTCACTAGTCGTCAAACTACCGCCCTATTCAGAAAATTCTATATCGGCCCTACCTCAATCATGTCATGCCTGGAGCAAAGGCTAACCCAGTCATGCCTGGAACACGGTCTAATCTCACTCACTGACTACTCGTCAAAGTGCCGTCCCTATCAGGAAATCCCAGATCCGCCCTTTAAGTCATGTTTGCATAACACGGGCTAACTATACGCCAAAGTGACGCCGCCTGATCAGAAATCCCAGACCCTTCCCCTTCCTCCTTAAGTTGTGCCTGGAATACGGGCTCTTCCCACCTCAAATTACTCGCAAAAGTGCCGCCCCATCAAAAGTGCCGCCCCATCATTTCTAGACCCACCCTTCCCCCTTAAGTTATGAATGGATCTTGGATTAAATCCACCTCACTACTCGCAAGAGTGCCGCCTTCATCAAAGAATCCAGCCCCCTCCCTACATCCCAATGTCCCCTTTATTTATGCCTGGAACACGGACTTTAGTTCCCACCTCAAATTACTCACAAAAGTGCCGCGCCATAAAAAAAAAAAAAATAATAATGATAAAAAGAATCCAAGACCCACCCTTCTCCCTTAAGTTATCCATGGAACTATAATCAATCTCACCTCACTACTCGCAATGGTGCCGACCTCATCAAAATATATTGATCCGCCCTCCCTCTTAAGATATGCCTGAAATACTGAAAAACCTAGATCCTCCTTCATCCCTGGAATCACGCTGGCCGTGAGCATGCTGGGCACACTCTTAGAAGAAAAAAAAAAGGCTCTAGTTTGTCCCTTATTTCGAACCACCTGGGGTTCTTCAAGGATTATTTCAAAAAGCTAAAAAGATTCTAGCTTGTCCCATATTTGGAACCTTTCCGTAAGTTTATATATATTTTTTCTTTTTCTTTCTAAGAGTATTACAACGGTTGATCTTGCTTTCACCGTACATGTGCATGGAAAAGGACATCCCTAAGAACGTTGACCTCCAACCAAATATAAAACAATTTGCTGTGAAAAAATGTCAGGGGCTGGTAGGGCCAATAATTTTCAAAGCAATACAAATTCCTCTAGGCCTTTCACCCGATGAGCAATTGCCAACATTGGTCCTGTAACATGACAAGAGGTGTAGGGGTGACAAGGGGGTGTACGAAGGATTTCTCAGGGAAAAAAAAAATCCGGGAAATGTTCATTAACTTTGGCAAAATTTTCGTCAATTTCCGGGAAATCTTTATTTTTCGAAAAGTTCCTTTATTTTGATGATATTTTTTTAATTTCCTGGGTAATCTTTGTCATTTTTGGGAAATGTTTTTAAGTTTGACCCAAATTTTCATTATTTTATGGAAATCTATAATTTGAGGGAAATCCCCGTCATTTATTGGAAAGTCTGGTCCTGGCCCCGGTGTAAAAGTAAATCTTTGGCCCCCCGGCCCTTATTTTTCTAAGAAATTTGGGCCACCAGACAAATAAGCCGTAGCCATCCAGTAAATTTGGTCCCCCTCATAGTAAAAACGGGCCACTAGGAAATTTGGGGCTGGCCCTTCGTTCCTAGGAAATTTGGAGACAACAACTTGTCCCCCTTTTGCAAGAAAAAGCCCTTCTTCTCCCTTCACAGTATCCCGATGGGTACTGCCCAGATGAATATTTTATTTCTTTTCACCGAAGTATTTACTGGAAACCATTTTCTGCTCGTGGGCAAATTCTACGAGTACAACGGCGCTGTATTCTGTACATAATATGACTAACTTCGGTTTTAGCTTATCACTTCAGTGCACAAATCAAATTGAAGGAAACGTACAGACACACCAGTAAATTACCTAGTAAAATCAGTCTCAGTAAAATACGGTAAATCTGAATCTGAATCGGTTAAGTCGGCAAAAATCCTTCAAGAGGACATGAACGCCAACCGAGCGTAAAAAGTATGAGTAAAAAATAATAAAAAAAAAAAAAAAAAAAAAAACTAGTTAGCAATACAGGTGTTAGTAAGTTTAGCTTTGAAACAGTTGAGACTTAGTGCATGAACAATGTCTGACGGTAAAGCTTTTCAATCCTTTAGTGTGTGAGGGAAGAAAGAGTGTTTATATACATTCTTTTTAGCATAGGGAACCTGGAAATTAAGGTCATGATTATTTCTTGTATTAGTTCTAACGGTGGGGGTAAACATAGGGGGTACTTTATTTTGACGTCACTTCCGGTTGTGGAGGCAAGATGCGATCCTCTGTCTGTTTGTACCACACAGTACACATACAGAACATGTACGTTGTGTGTGCAGAATTACATAAACAGCGCATTACGTTACTGTGACGAGAAACTTATTTGTTTTTTTCAATGCTTTATTGTCAGAAAGCGAAAGTGAAATTTTAGTATTACAATACCACAATGATAGTCACCAAATAGAAAATACTGAGAAAAAAAGAAGAAGAAGATGAAAGCAAAAAGTCAAAATAAACGATTCTACCGGGGCTTGAACTCACGGCATGATTTGATAAAGAAACGTTGCTTGCGATCGCCGCAAGCATCTGAGCTATACTGACCTTCAAGGCGTTTTAAATAACTATATACCTTGCAATACGAGACAACGAATCGCGCAGCAAAATTTCAACCAATCAAATTTTTTGAAAGGAATTCTAAATATTGTGCACATATGACGATATCGCCTCTTTAAGTGATATTTAGGAGTTAGCAAAATTGTCGTTTAAGCCAGACATGACATATTGAAATCCGGTAATCGAACCCTTATATTTAATGATCTAGCGCCATTTTTATCAGTGGACAGTGGACTCCGAACTGTACAAAAAAAGTCGTAGGCCTAGGCCCTATCTTACTAGGCCACTGATGAAAATTTAGCTTTCTTGAAGATAATATGGGCTCAAGTTTGTAATTCAGTTAAAGGTATGTGCTCTTCAGTATTGAAAAAAAAAAAACCTTACGCGTAAACTATTTGATAAGATTGAAAATGTTCTTTCATAACGTTTTCTTGTAGGCCCTATGCATTAACCAACGATTATTGTAACACTAGGCGTAGGCTCGGTCTAGCACACTGCACTTTGTCCACAGTAAGGTGTACCAATTCAGCGTATGTACCAATTTTTTGCGCATTTGTTTATTCGTTTACTTCTATTGATTTATTGTTAAAATCTTACTAATTGTTCATGTTCTTAAACATACAAAATCGCAATTGCTGCTGAAATATATCTTTAGAATATGTTTCTGTCCACGAGAAAGTCACCAAGTCTCAACTGTTTCAAAGCTAAACTTACTAACACTTGTATTGCTAACTAGTTTTTTTACTCATACTTTTTACGCTCAGTTGGCGTTCATGTCCTCTTGAAGGATTTTTGCCAATTAACCGATTCAGATTCAGATTTAGAAACATTTTTGTCTTGTGATTTCGAGCGTACATCATTCGGGTCAATTGGTACAGTAGAAAAATCATACTACTTTTTCTCCATTTTGACCAGGAACGCACGAATAAAAAAATTCCTCCAACATATGGTCAAGCTTTGCTGGTAAAATAACATGAAAATTACTGTCAAGTAATGAAACAAACAAAGTTTGCATGGTAAATATTGTTTTTACATTTTTTCGCGATTATTATCGCTTGCGCAACTCCGGTACCAGTAGAGCGTATTATCTTTTCGTAACAAGGCCTAGGTCTACTTATTTTCGCTTGCACTGTATAAATCAGCTGTTTGTTATTGAACTTTTATTGAAAAGTGTCTTTGAACTATATCTGGTGACTTTTATATTCCTTTTGAGAGTTTTCCCCATCGGATACAGTATGAATTTATGAATCTTTTTTAGTTATTTATTTATGTCATCATGTACCCTTTTATATAAAATGTTTTATTTTTCCACAGTGTACTTTTTTTCTCTCAAAATGAATGAAGTTGATTTATCTGTTTGTATAATGTATATTTAGTGATCTTTTCTCATGTGTAAATCCTCTTTAAGTATTTAATAGTTTCACCACTATGAAAGTTTACTTTGTAAGTTTTGTTGCAAATTGACCAATTTTCTAATGTCTTTTCTAGATCATGAATCGGGATGTATGAACAAGTTAAAAAAAAAAATGCCTTAAGTCCAATGCTATATTCAAACAAAATTAATAGAGGCATAAATAACAATTGTTCTACAAAAGGAGATGAAAGATACTTTCCAATTGATGTCACAGATAGGCTTGGGCGATATATCGATATTTCGATATATTTCGATATTGACCTATATCGATATGGCGATATTGAGTTCAAAGGGTCGTATCGACATATCGATATTATGTTTTTCAATAATACACAATACATGAACTAGTACAAAACTAAACATGACTATCAAACATCCAAGTATTTTTTATTAAGCAGCCACAAAAAGTTAATAAATTTCATTTATATTAAAGTTTCAGGCAGTCAAGTTATGATAAAACTTTATTAAAACATTAATATTGTGATAACAATTACCCAAAAATCCTTCCATGAACAAAAAACACTTGACTTGGAGTACAGAGGCATTGCGCAATACTTCAACTTTATACTTGAAGGCTTACGATGTTCAGACAACAAAAATCATAAGATGTTGAATCCTCAAACATCGTGTTAAGTTTCCTCAAAAGGAATACTGAATCTGAATTTTGAAATCAAACAGTCATTAATTGACAAATTACTGACAAAATTATGAGGTTTTTCTCACTATTTTGTTCGTTCAGAAAGTCTAAAGTAAAAGTGACAAACTGGTCTTGCCAGATCGATCAGATAATGTACAGTGCAGTAACTACATACACACACAGCATCACTACTGTACAGTACTTTACTATGTACACACATACCATCTACCACTGTTTCTTCTTAGTGACAACACTCATGCGATGATAGAAGCAGACTAGAAATTCAATAATATGCATCATATATGGACTTCTGAATTTCTAGAAGTCCATATAATGCTACCAAAATAATGCCTCTTTAGTACAACTTTCATAAGAAGTAAGTGAGTTATAAAATTTTAAGAAAAATTGGAGCCGATTTTTGTAAGGCATACAGTGTAGGCCTAAGACCAGTTCCACAACATTTTATTTTTTTTGAAGAATATGCCGAGGCCTAAACTTTTTCAAACTTTCTGTGATTGATCTTTTGAGATAGAAACCATGTAAAGAACATTTTCAAACATAATGGGTGTTTATTTGAAGATCATATGTATATATTTTGCAGTGATTTCTGTTAATTTGTACAAAAGTTTCACTTGACATTTTTTGAGCCGAGACGAGATTACCTTGCCCAGAACAGTACATACAGCTTACGTATGACGTCCTATAATTTGCATATCGATATTTCGATATTATCGATATTTTTTAGGCGATATATCGATATTGCATTATGTTCAATATCGCCCAAGCCTAGTCACAGATTATGCTGTAAATTGGTCAATTTTTAACCAATTTTGATAGATATTTTGCTGTTTTAATGGTTATAAAGATCATATTCCAAACAAATTAAGCCCACGTTGACTAGATGTCCATAGTCCTTTTAATGTCTAGTATTTAGAATGTGCTTGTTCTGTTTTAAAGCAAAAAAAAAAAATACCCTTCTCGCTTGTACTGTTGTTCATGTCACCAACACTCACCCTCAGTACCATAATTTGTTTTTTGGCAAAGAATATTTTCTGGTTACTGCAGTTCAAAATTTAATGTTCAATACATGGTTTTGAAAGAAAAGGGACTTATGATCGAAATGGAATATTTCCATTTCAAGTTTATATTCACATGCTTATTGCTGTCTTACAGATCAATTTGTGGAATCTTAAAGCCATCAGAGGCTTAACTGTAAACACAAAATTATATCATATGTCAAATACGTTCAGTTATAGATGTTTTTTCTGTTTCTCTCTCATAATTTGAATTTGTTTTTCCTCATCGCTGCCGATTTCGAGCAGAAAACGTCTGTTTTATTTTTAACTTCGGTGTGACTACAGATTTCAGCTCACATACGTTGGACTTTCTGACTGATTAAAACATTACTAGCCAGTGGTGTAACTGTAAGGGGCCCGTAAAAAGATACGGTATATTTTTACCATTATACCTACAGGGCCCCACTTGCCCGTGGGCCCTAACTACAGTAGTTTTACTATCTAGGGAGCTGTTATAGATAGGTATAACATAGTCAATCAGAATTGTCACTTCACACAACATTATATTATATTTGTGAAGTTTCCTAAAGTATTGTAAAAGTTTTCTCTTGTTAACTGCATCCCAGTATTATTGCTAATTTTCAAAATTGCAATTTATTATATCAATATATAATCATGACAGCTGTTTCATTAATGCTTTCATCGCCAGGTTTTCCGTTACACTCCCCTGTTACACTTACAGACAGAAAGCTCCTTGTTTTTAGTATTATAGCTCCGACAGAAGACTTTAAACTGATATAAACCTGACAGTCTGTGGACAAATTTTCAATGCTACCATGGTACATGCTAAGGTTAAAAATTGGGTTTACAAAATATGTGGTCACACATTGTGGTGGTCATATACAGAATATGATATAAGCCTTGGTTTGTTTTACTGCCAGTGGTGCAAATGAGTTGTTGAGAAGGAAATAGTTATCAGAATGACTTGAAATCTACGATGTGCTTATAGCTGGGATTTGTTATGTGGGATAAGAAATCCCTGCTTATAGCAACTAAATATTGCAACCAGGAACTGAAAACTGGAGAAAAATGTTGAAACTTGAATAAACTCTTCAAATTCCAAGACGTTTGTGATTTTCTCATCTTAGACAAACATTTGAATGGTAGGGAGAGGGATATCTCCCCCAGGTCTGAGGGGTGGGGTAGTCCCCTCGGAAGAGTTGGTGTCATTGGTGTTGGTATCTGGGACATTTCTTCTTTGTATGTACACAACACACAATTACTGTAGGTGTCCAGGGGCGAAATTCACCCAGAAACACTGAAGATTCTTAGTTTATGATATAATCTAAAATGACGGAATACTTTTAAATGAAAATAACAGATCAAAGGCTAATATATAACCAACACGTATTAAGAAAATATGACAAGTTCGTTTTCATTTGGGTCGGCACGGGGGCAGGCACAACAATTTTTTTTGGGCACGTGCCTCCCCATCCCCTGGATTTATTATGTTACATTTTTGTTTCATTTCCAGCAATCGCAATTCAAGTATCATACATGTACCTGTATGTTAAAGGCGTGCGATTCTAACAACCCTGGCCGGGACTTACCAAAATGTGGAGGAACCCCACCTCCGCCAGGCTGGCCCCCATATTTTTGTGCAAAAGCATACCCAATTTCAACTAAATCTTTGCTTATTCCAAATGCAGTGACTTTCCATTAGCGATTTGCCATGGTTAATAATTAACAGACTACAAATGAAAACACCAACATCAGGTTTGCCCAAAACTGGAGCAACACCCCTACTATAGGATTGCCCCTGTAACGAGGTGAACATTTCCGTGCAAAAAAATCCCGTTTCCAAAACTTGGCATTTTCTCCTGTCCTATGAAATTTTGGGTCATTTTGCTCCCCCTCCCCATAAAGAATATATATATCTGTCTCATTCATATTTTTAAACCGTTAAAACAGTTAAAATGTATTTTGAAATGCAACTAGCATTCTCTTGTCGCCTGTTGTATAAATGAAATTAGTTCTCCACATTTTAATTCCATACTTGTAAGCTATTTTTTCCCCTCCACCAAATCGTTGTTACATCCAAAATTGAAAACTGTCAAAATGCAATTAGCCACTCCTGACCCTGTTCTCTGGGACCATCAATTGGCCCTTTCAATACTCCTTAACCCTGTGGAATGGTGGGTGAAGGACGGGAGGGGGAAGGGGGTAAACTGCCCTCATTGAAGATTTCTGAGAATTTAATTGATGAACATTTGGTAGCTTGTTTAAACAGAAACACAAAACAAAGCTTCTTTTAATTAAAATATTGGGATGCAAAGAGCATTTATAGAGAAGATAACTTTAGAAAGAGAAGATATAATACTGACAGTGGATATATTGGTTTATTAGTCAAGAAAGGGAAACTTCATCTTGCTGGAAAGACTAGTCAACAGTCGGATAAATCATGTCATCACCCATGTGGTCATCCAACATTTTCGAAATTGCAAGGAATTTCTTCTTAAGATTGATAGGGGAGGGGAAGGTGATGGAGGGGGTGGAGGGGGTGATATGGTGGAACACAAGCATTTTTTTTCTTCGTTTTCTAACAACAGTATGACAAATTCAGAAGTTAAGCTGGGAAATTTAAAATGTGTCAAAGTCAAGTTTCAAAACAGCCCACAAGTTGCAAATTATCAAAGCTAAGTTTCAAAACAGAACAAATAAAAGCAAAAGTGTAAAGAAAATACTCATTACTTTATACCTGTAAGAAGAACAAAAAAAAATTTGCAATGATAATATTATTTCAGTACACAATTGGAACCTTTGATTCTTAAGAGTAAAACGTGTGGACATTTTGTATTAATGGCCATTCCTTAAGTATTATATACAACAGAGGAATACTTGTAGACATATTGTACTAATTGCCATTCCTTAAGTATTATATACAACAGAGGAATACTTGTAGACATTGTACTAATGGCCATTCCTTAAGTATTACATACAACAGAGGAATACTTGTAGACATTGTACTAATGGCCATTCCTTAAGTATTACATACAACAGAGGAATACTCGTAGACATATTGTACTAATGGCCATTCATTAAGTATTACATACAACAGAGGAATACTTGTAGACATTGTACTAATGACCATTCCTTAAGTATTACATACAACAGAGGAATACTTGTAGACATATTGTACTAATGGCCATTCTTTAAGTATTACATACAACAGAGGAATACTTGTAGACATTGTACTAATGGCCATTCCTTAAGTATTACATACAACAGAGGAATACTTGTAGACATATTGTACTAATGGCCATTCCTTAAGTATTACATACAACAGAGGAATACTTGTAGACATATTGTACTAATGGCCATTCCTTAAGTATTACATACAACAGAGGAATACTTGTAGACATATTGTACTAATGGCCATTCCTTAAGTATTACATACAACAGAGGAATACTTGTAGACATTGTATTAATGGCTATTTCTTAAGTATTACATACAACAGAGGAATACTTGTAGACATATTGTACTAATGGCCATTCCTTAAGTATTACATACAACAGAGGAATACTTGTAGACATATTGTACTAATGGCCATTCCTTAAGTATTACATACAACAAAGGAATACTTATTTTCTCGTTGATTTGATCCTTCATAAATTTTCGTGCAACTGGCACATAGGAAAACAATAAAAAAAATGTTCAATCTTAAAACGGATTTTATTTAATGTCGACGGGTAGCATTGTATTTAGGCCTAACAAAGCGTTTAATCAAGATGTTTTTGGTCAATACAATTATGAAAAACTGGAAAGTAATATGTATAAAAGTGGGATGAATTGCAGAAAATCGTGTGTGGAAAATACGCTCTACCAGTACACATTTCGTGGTACCTGTACACGTTGTCGAAATTTAAAAAAAAAAATCTTAAAGAGCTCAAATACTTTTTAACTAGAATATTTAAGTCTTACACTTTCTCTCAATGATGTTTCTCAGAAATAGAAAACTACATATAACGAACGGAAGTAAAAACAATTTCCAATGCGCTGAATTGGTACACCTGCTGTAGGCCTATATATGTGTAACTGAGTAGGCTTAACGTTAGGGGCCTAGTACTAACGTTAGTACTAGGGCCTAGTAGGCCTACTAGTAGTCCAAATACCCCAAAACGAGCAGGCCTTCTAATCTACCGATTATGGGCCATCTTCATTGTTGCGCTACACATTAAACAAAGGTCAATGGGATTTAAAACATTAACAAAAAAAATGTTTATTTAGGACTAGGCCTAGCCTAAAGGCTATATCAAAATCAACCCCATTCCCACTAAAATAAAACACTTAGGCCTAAGGTTTGTTTCCAGTTGCAGTTGTGAAAGTTGGAAAAAAATAACAACGATAAATGATCAAAATTTGAAGAAAAAAACAAACAAAAAACAGTTTTTCTCATTTTGTTTTTAAAATTGTGAAACGCTCTGAACAATATATGTCAGTTGTATGATTCACCCCTACTACTTCTGGCAATGTCAGTCAAAGGTGAGTCATTGACGTGAAATAGTGACTCACACGTGCATCATTGTACCAAATTGTCAGTCATAAGAGTGACTCTGGGGTCGGTCAATTTACTTCAGAGTTCAGACCCATTGACTTTGTACAGAGGTGATTAATTTGGGGTAAGTCATTTGATAAAAAATGCCAGTCACATATGTGATGAGGGGTGCGTCAATGTACATGTTTTGTCCACCCACTGTGGGGCAATGACTCACCTTGTCCGGGGTTTAGGGGTGAGTCACACAATTGATAAGTGCATTACCCTCGTGGTGCATACGTATGCACATGGCGTTATGTGTGTTGGAATCATGCAACACTCAAATAGTGCATTCCAATTTCTGTGCTTTATGTACACCCGTGAAAAAGCCCGTGAAATTTTCTCGCCAATGTCGCTCTTTCTCTAACTTGTGAATACTCGCTTACATGTAGCAATGCTTAGCGTAGAAAATTCGGTTCTATGCAGGAATTTTGCTGTAATAGACCACAGAGCCAAAACTTCAAGAAAATAACATTTTTGACACATTTCTAGCAATGTATACTCAGTGATATGGTTTTACTCAGTGATATCATCATTTGATTCGGAATTGTCTCCTTAAAGGATTACTTGAGCGGTCAAACATGTTCATCTTATATGAAAGAGGACTTTAAAAGAAACAAAATGGTGAAGAAAGCATTCAAAAATCTTATTCTGTTAAGGATATATTTAAGTTTAAAACTCTTGTCTTATCTGTGTAGAAATGACTGTTGTTGTAAGTCTACTATGGAAGGTTAGTGCCCTAATCCTCAGATTCTTCACAAATTTTGATGTATTTTGAATAAGATTCATTTGATTTTTTTACTAGTTGAATTATTTTCCCTTGATTTTATGAATCAATATCCTGGAACAAACATTTTATGATATGCAATGTCATGACAGTTAATACGAAACTTGCAAATCAATCAGCATATGAAAAAAAGCATCTGAACCACAAAACCTTTTGGTTCTGGTTATGATTTTCCGCAATATTAGACGGTCCGTAACTTTTAATCCGTATCCCCGATTTTGCTAAAAATTGAAATTTGGCTATTCGGTGATAAATTTGGCTTTTTCGGTGATAAATTTTATAGACACCAATTTTGAACAAATTCTGAGATGGTGGCTTGTATATCTGCATTTTTTGGGGATGATTTGACATGGAATGACCCTATTGCGATAAATCACTATATAGGAATTAATTTTAGCATTTTTGATACTAAGGCGGCTAGGCTATAGCTTAAGATAGGTGACCGATTTTCTTAAAACTTTCAGAATTTATAAAAACATCCAAATTAGTCAATAATCTTAGGATTTTGGGGCAAAAAACTGGTTTTTATTTCAATCCAAGAAAATTTGGAGACAAAAATTTTGGGTTCAAGATAATCATGCTGATGAGTCATTTTGAAATAGTTCTCACCTTCTTTCAGCAATTAAACTGTTTTTTATCTTTCCATTATTCCAAAATAATTTCAAATTTATACTTTTTCATGCAATTTTGTTAAAAAAGGGTAATAAATCTTGAGCTCATAAATTTTGCATTCTTGTCGGCCATTTTAATCAAATCTAAAGAAAAAAAGCTGAATAATGGTGCGGAGGATGTCAAAATCCTAAAACCTAATTCTAAAAACCTAATTCTAAAAACTTAATTCTAAAACCTAATCCTAAAATCTACCTAAAAATGAGGATCTACATTAATTATTCACAAGTTTTTTTTTTTTATTTCAGTTGAAACGGCTTGCAGACTCCACTCGGCAGTGCAACAGTAGACGAGTAAAAGTTTCTATCGAAAAGCCAAAACGTAAGAATTATTCCTCTTTTTTTTAATACAATTTTGGTGTAATTTCTACTTAAATGACCCAAATCTAAAAAGGTAAATAGTTAAAATACCAAAATACAACGGAATAAAACCAAAATTAAAAAAGAAAAAGCAAAAATCCTTATATAGAAATTTACCGCTATAATTAGGATTGTACTTTTTCCTTGTGAGTTTGAAAAACAGTGCTGCAAATATAAATGAAATATGATTGAATATGAAACCATTGCCAACAAGCGTAGGCATAGCCCCTTAAAAAGGGCAAGTCTTGGCCATAGAGCAGACCCCTAGTTTTGCAGTTACATAGGGGCCCTGCCCTCGTGAGAAAAAATGTTTTTTTTTTTTTTTTTATAGATTTTTTTAATTAATTTTTTTAGATTTTTTTTCTCTTAAAACTTAATAATATGAACAAGCCTCATAAATGAAATACTCTACACGGATACAGAACCCAGAATGATAGACTGTTCCTTATCAGTCAGAATAGCTTCATTCTCAGATGTATGATAATAGCTAAAATCCCAAAGCTTCTTCACTAGGGGATTGAGCCTTAAGGGTGCCCCTGGACTCCATGCTGAAAAGACGCAGTGTTTCGTGTGTGCATTAATGTGCCCCTCAACAAGTCTAGCACCCTGCCCCTATTTGAATCAAGCTAGAGGTCTGACTATGTTCAGACTAAACAAGCCATTTTAATAAGAACAATAAAGGCTTAATTGCAATATTTTTCTTTTTCAATTGCATTGCCATTTTAAAATGATACAATTTTAGTTTTGGCCAAATAACCAGTGGTTCGGCACTACAAGTACAACAGCAAATTCAATTTGACTCCCAATACATGTAGTGTCCTCATTGACATTTAATCCACTTCCTGCCAACTCTGCGGTTCTTTCAGAGAGTTATTCTGATTTTACGTGGTCTGACGAAGAATGTAATGTTTTGACGCATTCAAGTACATCAGAATGTCCGCAGTTCTTGTACAACTTACAAAAATACTACCTGCACAGCATTTACATTGGGTTCTTTGTTTCAGTTCACTGGCCAGGAATAATCTTTATTCTGATAGTACGTTTAGTTCACCTCTTTTTATAATGGTATTGCCCAACAAATATTGTAAATTGGACTTTGAATGGATTTCTTGTATATTTTTAACGTTTTTATTTCTTCCCGATTTCTACTTTGATAAAATAATAACGCAGTCTTAATGTTTACATTTTTCAAAATATATCAAAATCATTAGTTTGATTTACGAACATTTGTAATTATTGTAAAATTTGCTAGTCATTATATCAAAGATGGCGGATTTACAGCATGCACTCAGCAATACTAGACCTGCCATGGCTTGAGGGCCATGACAGAAAACGTTCATGAGGCATTTTACTTGCTCAACTGATGAATCCAATGCATTATTCAGCTGCAGTCACTAATAAAAGTCTTCGTGTTGCATCGTTTTTATCGCACTAAACAACGGAGAAGTTCCTACTTCATCACTATGACTCACTACTACTTTATCACTATGACTACGACTATGCCTGCAAACAACGGAAAAGTTCCTACTCCATCACTATGACTACGACTATGCCTGCAAACAACGGAAAAGCTCCTACTTCATCACTATGACTACGACTACACCTGCAGAGAAAGGACAAGTTCCTACTCTATCATGAAATAAAGCACTAATAAAAAATTAATAAAAATAGGACTTCTATCCCCTAAAAACCAACTACGACTCCATTTTCGAGATCGTAGAAGGGGTATATCTTCAGAATAATGTACAATATGATGATATATTCAGAATATGTGGCATCTCAACAGTTTTGGTCAATTTGATGAATTGAATGTTCCGTGACTGACCTTAATGTCAATCACAATATGTTAAACATACCCAATTTCCCAGCAGGTGTACCACCAAAAAGTGAAATGTCCAATTGTCGGTACTGGTTGCAATTTGCTACTTGCAATAATGTGTTATTCTAAACTACACAATCAACTTATGAAGCAACTAATTAGTAAAAATGGAGGTAAATTAACGATTTGTAATCGTAATAATTTTATCTGATTTTGCTGAGGTGGATAACATCAGGAGGTGGTAGATATTTGGGTGTGGTTGAAATTGGGGTCATTCACTCTACTGTAAATTGGACAGAAACGGAGTTTACATTTACGTGTAAGATTATCAGATGGGGAAGGGGGAAATGGGAATCGCACACTTATAAGCAAGTTTATTGTAGGGATATGGATTGATACATGTAATATTCACAATATATCTAGGATATGATTAGAGCCTGGCCTAAGTTGCAGACCTTTTTGAAGATTGCGTTAAATGGAGAAAGCTTGTGCAAGTTGTGGTTGCCTACTTAGCAGCTGACTGAGGATGATGGCGGTTGTGGTGGCAGAATCACCGCCATCAGGGACATGTCCATGATTCTGATGATCATTACACTTGTAATAAGGGAATGTCACAATTGAGGTCTCCATAATTACCTTCACCAACGAAGTTGGACAGAGAGCTTATGTTTTTTTGTCTGCCTTTGTCTGTTTGTTTGTCATCAACATATCTCAAGAACTGATGAATTTTGATGTAGAAGTTGAATAAATCCGGTGTGTGGTTTTGTTATCACTTAAGGAAGAAGTGATTAAATTTTAAAACATATTGGAACAGGGGAAGGGCAGGAATTGAAGGGTGGTAGGTTTATGGTTGAGATCTGCTAGAACTTACAGTATTTGAAACTTTCCAATGGAATGTACTGAACAATAAATTCATGCTCTGAAAGGAAATCAATTTTCTGAACCTTAAAAAATGGAATCAAGTGGTTCTAATATCAAAGAGAATCAAAACATTTGGCTTCTTGCCATTGTTGGAAAATGATGAAATGTGAATCTTGCCTAAATGGAACTTGAGCAATGAATCTCTAGCTTAAATAAAAGTAAAAACAATTAAATCAATCAGTAGGTAAATCATGAAGTGTTTAGAATGCAAATACAATACATTGTCGTGGTGCCGTTTAGCTCTCATCAAACAAACAAACAATACAGATCAAAAGTGAGAAAGAAATTCACTGGGGCTATACAGTAACTTGTGTGCTTAGGATTCCTGAGGTAGATTATATTGGGGACAGGGAATGAACTGGGGGAAGAGTACAGAGCTCTAAAATTCTATTTTTGTATAGTTTAGAGAATTGTTACATTTCGGATTTTGGCATTAATAAGCTCCATCAAATTTTCCTTCTTGTTTTTCAGGAAATTTGCATTAACGATGAGTCTCACAGTTGAGCAAGTTTTATCCGATGCCAGGAGATTGGTGGAGCGCCTCCGGAGCCATGAGTCAACAGCGGAAACGTTGATCAAACAGTCAAACTCCTTGAACAAACAAGTGGAGACAATGACCCAGGTACAGTGGGGTGTTAAAGGTGTATGGACATGCAGAGGCAGCATTAGTTTAATTAGTGTAACCCTTATGAGTCCCAGGGGTCCCAAACTTGACTAAAAATTTCCGGAACTTTTTTTTCTTCAAAATTAATTTTCATAACTTTCCTTTCGTTTTCTATCACTGCAAGTTTTGTTTATTTGATTGGTTTATATCAGACCCCTAGCTTGATTTAAAAAGGGACAGGGCGCTAGATTTGTTGAGGGGCACATTAATATGAGCGCGAAGCGCTGCGTCTTTTCGGCGTGGAGTCCAGGGGTTCCTTAAGGCTCAATCCCATAATGAAGAAGCTCTGGGATTTTAAAGTGTCCGCCTGCCAAATTTTGCATTCCTCTAAATGAGGTACTTCAAACGTAAATAACAGGGGAATCCATTTCAAAAGTACTGTACACGTAATATTTTTAACAACACATAAATTTATTTCAAAGAAATTCTTTATGAATTTTGTTTAGAACTGCAGCTGTGACATCACACTGCTGAATTAGACTAAGTGCACCAGCCACCTTTCAACACAGTGGTGGGATCTGTAAAATGCAAAAACTGTTTAAGGATGTCGACATGGTTTTTTTCACTAGTTTGTTTCAATAATAGTCCTCTATTACATGCAAATAAATTTTCGATAATATTCCTTCCAAGGAAATGACAAGAAGAAGGTAAAGCAATTATCAAAGTTATGTTTTTGTGAACTAAATGTTATAGAAATAGAGCAAAACGACGGTCTGTTTACTGGTTTTGCATAACTTCCTAAGGTACTAAATAGTAAAGTTCCATGTCTTTGACAGATTACCCCAGAAAACATAGTATAATAGGCATATGATCTATGGTTACTTCCACCCACCCAAGCCTATTCCACAGCTCTGCAAACCTTGAGCCCTGGGAATTTTTTCCGTACTCGTACAACATCAGTGCCAAGTTCTTGTAAGTCACGTCATTGACATTCATTACTGTTTGGAATATTCATTTGTTAAACATGATTTCATATCATTTCATCCACATTTTGTACCTTTTTTTCTTCGCAGTATCAAGAAGAAGTAGAGGAGATGAACACCGTTGCTCGTCACCGTCCTCGCACCGCCCTCATCATCGGCTTCCAACGGGAGAACCGTCAGATCCGCCAGCTTCAGCAGGAGAACCAGGAGCTTTGCGTGGCGCTTCAGGAGCACCAGGCGGCGCTGGATCTAATCATGACCAGCTACAGGGAGCAGATTAGTAAGATACAGAACGCCCACAAGCAAGATGAAAACTTGCTGAATCACCACTCGGATTGTCAACAGGTAAGGATGTAATCTTTGTAGGAATATCTCATGGTCATACATGTGTGTTTTACGTGGTCATACATGTGTGTTTCCCATGGTCATACATGTGTGTTTCCCATGGTCGTACATGTGTGTTTTACATGGTCATACATGTGTTTCCCATGGTCGTACATGTGTGTTTTTCATGGTCGTACATGTGTGTTTCTCATGGTCGTACATGTGTGTTTCCCCATGGTTGTACATGTGTGTTTCACATTGTCATACATGTGTGTTTCACATGGTCATACATGTGTTTTTCACATGGTCATACATGTGTTTTTCACATGGTCATACATGTGTGTTTCGTGTGGTCATACATGTGTGTTTCGTGTGGTCATACATGTGTGTTTCATGTGGTCATACATGTGTGTTTCCCATGGTCATACATGTGTGTTTACATGGTCATACATGTGTGTTTCCCATGGTCATACATGTGTGTTTCCCATGGTCATACATGTGTGTTTCCCATGGTCATACATGTGTGTTTCCCATGGTCGTACATGTGTGTTTTACATGGTCATACATGTGTTTCCCATGGTTATACATGTGTGTTTCCCATGGTCATACATGTGTGTTTCCGATGGTCATACATGTGTGTTTCGTGTGGTCATACATGTGTGTTTCGTGTGGTCATACATGTGTGTTTCATGTGATCATACATGTGTGTTTCCCATGGTCATACATGTGTGTTTTACATGGTCATACATGTGTGTTTTACATGGTCATACATGTGTGTTTCTCATAGTCATACATGTGTGTTTCCCATGGTCATACATGTGTGTTTCCCATGGTCATACATGTGTGTTTCACATGGTCATACATGTGAGTTTCCCATGGTCATACATGTGTGTTTCACATGGTCATACATGTGTTTTTCCGATGGTCATACATGTGTGTTTCACATGGTCATACATGTGTATTTTACATGAAATATATTTGAGCCATCAGTAAAAAGTTTTCTACCATACAAGTTTGGTTTGTATGAATTCAATAAAAAAAGTCAAAATAAGAAAATATCAACATAAATATGCAAATTTGCAAATTTTAGGCAAAATTGGATCAAAATTTCTTGTGAATAATGTAAATGGAGAATTTAGACTGATATCAATGAAAAAGGAATTTCACAAACAGTTCAAATATGTACATATTAAGATTAGTTGTGAAATTTCCTTTTCATGAAAATCAGTGTTAAAAAAACCAGTGAAAATAATTAATAATCACCGCTGTAAATTACTCACGGAAACACAAAGCTGCACATCCGGCTCAGTGTTGGAACCTGGGCTGTATGTCTTAGTGTGTGGATTTCTTTTAGTACTTAAATTGCTCTATAAAAAAAGAGGGGTAGTTGCTCTTCGTGTTTTTAATTGGAAATAGGTGAAATGGCCTTTCTAATGGTATATTTCGCTTAGGGGAATTATATCGCGATCAGAAACTATGATTTGTGCCAAATTTTGGTCTCAGAAAGGCTAAAAAACATGAAGATTTTTGTCTTGAAGTATGGCAAGTAAGCTTTTAAAACAAAAAAAAAATTTTTGGTCAAATCTTGTTCATTTTCTAAATTTTCTCTATTTTGATCCATCTTTTTTCAAAATTCTTCAACATAACACCCATCATAAAGCTACATTTTCTGAAAAAAACTATTCGAGCTCTTTCAACTGATACCAGGATCATTGCTGTGGGCATATTTGATTAAGCAAAATAATTTATTGTAAAGTGCATGTCCCAATCGGTCGTGTTGCGACAGCTTGAGAATTGAAGGCTTAACGTGTCATTAAATACTAACAAACTTCTTTGAATTTATCAAGCTTATGTTGTTCTCTTTTTCTTCAGGAGTCGTCAGAAGCGGTGAATAAGATCATCGAGATGGCTGCCGTGATGAATAAAGCGATCGAATTGGATGAGAATTACACCAATGGGGTTGAAGAGACCATCACAAAACTACATCTTGAAAACCAAGGGCTGCGGGAACTTTTAGGGATAAAAAGAGTTGTGCACGGAAGGCTGCCCTCTGTTGCTAGGCAGGACAGTAGAAAAATTGAGATCGAGAAGGACGCAGAAAACAAAAAATCTCAGGATTCAGAAATTGAAAGATTTGATTTGAATATTACAGTAATTCCAAAAATAGATAGCGATTTTGATTCGGGAAGTAAAAGTGACAGCGTTGACAACAGAACTATTGATGACTTTGAAGATTTTATAGCTGATGAAATAAAAGCTATCGTTGAGTTGGAAGAGAAGAAACTAGGAGGGGATGAAAATGCGGTTTTTGTAACCGAAATTGCAAAAGAATCACAAGAAAGTAGTAAAAATGAACAAGATGAGGCGAAAGAAATTGATGAGGCGAAAGAAATTGATGAGGCGAAAGAAATTGATGAGGCGAAAGAAATTGATGAATTATTTTCAAATTTTGATGATATTTTTAGTGAGGATTTGGAAAGTTCAGGCTCAAATGATACACTTGTTTTAAATCATGAAAGTGAAGATAAAGAAGACGTTAATAACGAAAGCATAAACTATGATAAAGGGAAAGATGAGGTAGATATAGGTGGGGAACTGCATGATGGGAATGGTACAGTGCATGATGGGAATGGTACAGTGCATGATGGGAATGGTACAGTGCATGATGGGAATGGTACAGTGCATGATGGGAATGGTACAGTGCATGATGGGAATGGTACAGTGCATGATGGGAATGGTACAGTGCATGATGGGAATGGTACAAAGCATGATGAGACTGATACCAGACTAAATGAAAGTTCTCAGGATAAAACCACGCTGAATGCTGAGGCCAATGCAATTCCAGGAACAAGTGCAATAGTGAATGATAAAGCGGAGACGTTACATGCAAGTGAAGGTGATGCAAAAGCTTCCACTTCCCGTCAAGTAGCGTCAACATCCAAGAAAAACCCACCGCTTTTAAAGGTTTTGTCAGCTGCGAAGGCAGCTGCAGTCAAGAAAGACCCGGCAAAGAAGGAGGCTGTCAAGAAAGATGAGAAAACCAAAAAATCCACTGTCAAAGAACATGACGCGCAAAAGAACAGTAAGGTAACGACCCCATCATCCAAATTTACTCCGGAGAAAAGGGCCGTGAGAAGCGCAACGAAGGAATCGCCGTCTACCAGGTCCAGCCCCAAAGCAAGAGTCGATTCAGGTTTTAAGCCAAAGACGATCAAAAGTCCCAAGACGTCACAGGTGCGGAAAGGATTGAAGATGGAAGGAAAGAATATATGATGTAATATGCAAGTGACATGATATGCAAATTAATCATGTATATACATGAAATAATGGTAACCATCACAATATGCTTCAGAAGAGGTCGGGTCAAAAGTTCAGGAGGTCAGATTAAAGTTTGGAAGGTTTCGAGAAGTATGCAGGAGGGATATCCTGAGTTGTACATACTGTAGTATATGATATAAATAACCCTCTTTATTGGTACATCTATTACATGCTTTGGGCGTGCAGCATGTTTTAGGACAAGTAATGTGAGTTTTTAAAGGTGTATGGAAGTGTTTTGTTTTATTTCCCATCAAAAACATACTTTCTGCATCTTTAAATTTTGATAATATCTTTTTAATTTATGGCTGAAGGAAGTTTGAGGAGAGGTTTTGTAAAATGTGTGAAATTTGCATGATGGGAAGGACAGATCGATTATCTCTGAAAATGTCTTCAGCGCTTACGAAGAAGTTGGTTTGGGTATGGATGAGATCTCAGCTCTTTATGCAAAAAGCAACCCTTTCAAAAACTTATTGTAGATGATGAAGAGAGATTTACCTTAAACATATAAGAAGTTTGCTTATTTCCATATCAAGTATTTGCAGAATAATTTGCATATTCAGCCAAAATAAACTGTATTTATGTTTCTGGTTGTCAACCAATGTCGGATAAAGACGATGACTCTAAAAATATTATTGCCATTTTCAAAAAGTTGAATGGATAAAAGACTGACTTTTTAAATATGGCGTAAATGTATTCTAAAATCAATTTTAGGAATGTGGAATATAAATACATTGTCACAAGTAAAAGTGTTATTTTGTCCTTAAAGTGAAATCAAGTTTTTTTTAAGTCTGAAGCAAAAGTAACTGTTCAATTAGAAAAATTGGAGAAAAAAAATTCTGTCTCTAAAATGTTTTCCAGGATTTTGGGCAAATAACATATACTGTATTTTGATCTTCTGATCTGAAAAATCAAAAGCTGTAAAATGATCACTTTTTAACCAATTCAGAGTAATATATAAATGCTGTCTGATATATTTAAACCATTTTAGTGTGTTGCATCTGCTGTACCGGTCTGTACAACTTTGATAGGGATCTTCCATGCCAACCTCGAGGTTAAAATCTCATTTCGACATCTTTCATCTCAGACGGCTCAAATTTTGGCATCAAGGTACATGATACCAAGTTTGTAAGCCCGGCAAGATTGTATGCCATCAAAATTAATCAGTTCGTGAGATAAATTCTCAAAAATTTGCAAAAAATTAAGCCTTTTTCAAAAGTGGCAGCCATTTTGAGGTTTTAGTCTTGAGATTACTGTTAGCGTGGAAGGCTTCCTTACCTAAGCTATTTTATCAGATGATGCAGAGTAATTGCATTCATATCCCTGATGTTACGTACCTTCGTTATCATCATCTTTTACTTGCATTAGCATGTTTGTATACTAAATATGCCATCAATTAGTTATTATTAGATTTTTCATTAAAATTATCTTATCTCAGGACTTTTGGAATTTTTGCTCAAATCCAAACATAAACTGGGTAGGCTTAAGAGTATGGGTAGCACTCATCAAACAAACAAACAAACAAATGGGTAGCACAGAACTAATTATTTGCCCATTGAAACCTATGATGAAAGAGTCAAGTTCAGGGTCCTTTTTGTACCAGAACGCGAACGAGTTGGGATGTTTTGTGATGTTTTCCTAAAAGACTATTTTATATCTCTTGAATGAGGAGATAGTCTCAATTGGGGTCACCAGAGGTTTTGGGCATTTTTTTTTTAGGCCAAAGTGAAGAGGTATTGTACACCCTCACCAAAACACTCAAATTTTGGTATGGCTCCATGGTAAAATAGTTCCCCATGAAACTTTTCTGAAGTAGATCTTATCAAGTTTGGTATGCATAGTCAAGATCTAACTATTCTCTACCATTCCTGAAACTTGCAACTTCTCAAAAATATTTTTATTAGCCTTTTCTCTAGGGTTCTCATTTTGACCTGGCATAGTAATACCTAATTAGTACTGTGCTACCTATGGCCCTCAACTATTCATAGGTCAGGTGACATTGTCAGGTGACATTGTCAGATGACATGCTTATAACCTGCAGATCAGTTTGTTAGTTTTTCTCCATTGTTATTTTTGTGGCAGGGGCATTGAAAGGTTGACCTCTGGAAGGGGGGGGGGGGACAAGAGGTCCAAATTTGTTGCAGTTGCAAGCAGAAATATTGCACCGGTAAATTAAGCTAATTTTGAAACCTTCAATTTTCTTCCTTCAAGAAATTTTCTGAAAATTTTCTGAAATTTCCTTCAATGTCTGGAATTTTTTACAATTTTGGGAAATGTTGCCAAATTGTACTCAAAATTTAATAATTTAAGCAGTTTTTTAAGCTATTTTTGTGATGTGTTTGACCATGCAGAATGCATGTTACTGGGCAGGTGAAATCATCTCAGTGGGGGCAGCGTGTACCCCTCCATGCCCCCTTCCTTTGTCTCTGTTCTCTAGCACTATATGACCATGTATATGCTGATCAATTTCATCAATTAAGAGAAACCTAGTGAGCATACATATGTATTTCTATGCCTGCTTAAAGGATTAGTTAGGGGTCAAGCATGTTCATCTTATATGAAAGAGTTAAAAGTTGAAGAAAGGTAGATATTAAAGGATTAGTTCATCTTATATGAAAGAGGACTTCAAAAGAAACAAAATGGTGAAGAAAGCATTCAAAAATCTTATTCTGTTAAGGAGATATTTAAGTTTAAAACTCTGGTATCATTTCTGTAGAAACAACTGAAATCAGACTAGTTGTGATGTCACAGCCTCGGATTCCTCAAAGTCTTTATGTATTTTAAAAAAAGTTTATTTTATTTTTTCACTTTAAATTATTTTCCCTCAAACTTTCTTCAGGTGGTTTATTATAAATACCCTTACTAGATTCAGTTTACTACTTTTTTAACATATCCCATGGTTTTTAAGCCACAAAATTGCAGGAAAAAATATGATAGAATGCAAAAAATTACATCAAAATTGGTTAAAAATTGACCAATTTACAGCATTTTTAATTTGTAGTTGTGCAATAACATGTGACATCAAAGGGGGAAGGATCCCTCAACACCTTAGTAAAACCTTCTGTTTTTTTTTATATTTCTGTCAATGTTGCTGGAAATATAGCATTGGACTCAGGGCAAATGTTTTCAGAACTTGGTCATACTCGCTCGAATGTATATCTAGAACAGACATTCTGAGTAGCTAAATTTGAAGAACAGAATTTAAAGAATTGCATAAAGGTTTTGAGATGTGTACAGCTTACTATATCACAAGTTCCGCACAAATAAACAAATATTGAAACTTTGTTTAGTCACAACTTGATAATTAAATAGGTGTTTTTCCCAGAATTCCATGCTCTTTCACGTATCTTAAATCTGCTAGATGTCCATAGTCCTTTAAAGCTCTTTGAAGATAAGGAAGTCTTTTTGTGATAGACCGTGTCATATTATAATTCTGTCAGAAGCTGAATAAGAAGGGGCAGGGGACCAACTTGCTTCCTCTGCGAGTCTCATTTTGATTTGATTTAAATCTCTCTGGTACGATTTGACCAGCCCTGTCAATGTGCCGCTAAACCTCATCAGCCTATCAGAAGTCAAACATTTTGTGTGTTATGTTAGCTAACATGGAACTACAAGTTTTAATGTTGGTGCAGTTTGTTTTGTAGGGGGTGGGGTTTGGGAGGGGGGGGTTGGCATATGGCACACTGTAGCCAAGTTCATAATATTAAGTCTTCCATGATAAAGCATGATTTTTAGGTAATTAGCAGAAGATTTTTGGCAAGAAAGTAATGACCTTAAGAAGTGCCATTTTTCAGCGTTGGTCCTTATGTAAATTTTACCTTAAATGTGTAATAAAGACCGAAGTGATTTAAATATCAGTTCATATCTTGTACATCATGAATATTTATTAAAAATTGTTGTGAACTACTGAACATAACCAAGAAAACAATATATTGTTATGTAAACACAATATGTGTCAGTGTATTTATTTTCAGTTTGGGGAAGGTGGGAGGGGTTTGGGGATGGGTGCAGAGGGGTTTGTGGAATGATGGGGAGGAGTGTGTGGAAGGATGGGGAGGGCTTTGTGGAGAGACCACAGTGCGGTAAAGTTCAGCTTTCTAATCTAGCATCCCGGGTTTGATTTCTGGTGGGTCTCAAACAGTGCTCCACAACTGGTTAATAAAACGGCCATGGGCATCTTGGCGTAATACTCTAATTAAGGTCTGTTGGGACGTTATAAACCTTGGCAAACCAACCAACCAAAAATGTCATTTTTCAGTGTTGGTTCCAATGTAAGTTTTACCTTAAATAAAGACTGAAGTGATTTAAATTTCAGTTCTCTTGTACCTCATGAATATTCATTAACAATTAATGTGAAGACTGAACATAACCAAGAAAACAATATATTGTTATGTAAACACAAATGTGTGTCAGTGTATTTATTTTCAATTTGGGGAAGGGTGGGGAGGGGGTTTGGGGAAGGTTTGTGGATGGGTGAGGAGGTGGTTGTGGAGGGGCTTGTGGAATGGTTGGGAGTGTTGGTGGAAGGGTCGGGAGGGTTTTGTGGAAGAGTTGGGAGGGGTTTGTAAAAGGGTGCAGAGGGGTTTGTGGAATGATGGGGAGGGCTTTGTGGAATGATGGGGAGGGCTTTGTGGCAGATTATCATTTTTCAGCATTTGGTCCATATGTAAAGTTTTTCTTAAATGTGTAATGAAGACTGAAGTGATTTGAATTTCAGTTCATATCTTGTACAGCATGAATATTCAAGACATATTGTGGGTTTGAGGAAGCTAGGTGCGGAGGTGTTTATGGAATCTAGGTGCGGAGGAGTTTGTGGAAACTGGGTGCGGAGGGGTTCGTGGAAGCTAAGTGGGGAGGGGAGTGTGGAAGCTAGGTATTGAGGGGTTTGTGGAAGCTAGGTGCAGAAGGTTTGTGGAAGCTATGTGCAGAGGGTTTGTGGAAGCTAGGTGCAGAGGGTTTTGTGGAAGCTAGGTGCGGAGGTGTTTTGTGGAAGCTAGGTGCGGAGGTGTTTGTGGAAGCTAAGTGGGGAGGGATTTGTGGAAGCTAGGTACGGAAGGTTTGTGGAAGCTAGGTGCGGAGGGGTTTTGTGGAAGCTAGGTGCGGACGGGTTTTATGGAAGCTAGGTGCCGAGGGGTTTGTGGAAGCTAGGTGCGGAGGGGTTTTGTGGAAGCTAGGTGCGGAGGTGTTTGTGAAAGCTAGGTGCGGAGGGGTTTGTGGAAGCTAGGTGCAGAGGGGTTTGTGGAAGCTAGGTGCGGAGGGGTTTGTGGAAGCTAGGTGCGGAGGGGTTTGTGGAAGCTAAGTGGGGAGGGTTTGTGGAAGCTTAGGTGCGGAGGGGTTTTTGTGGAAGCTAGGTGCGGAAGGTTTGTGGGAGCTAGGTGCGGAGGGGTTTTGTGGAAGCTAGGTGCGGAGGGTTTTGTGGAAGCTAGGTGCGGAGGGGTTTTGGGAAGCTAAGTGGGGGGGAGGGATTTGTGGAAGCTAGGTGGGAAGGTTTGTGGAAGCTAGGTGCGGAGGATTTTTGTGGAAGCTAGGTGCGGAGGGGTTTGTGGAAGCTAGGTGCAGAGGGTTTGTGGAAGCTAGGTGCGGAGGGTTGTGGAAGCTAGCTAGGTGCGGAGGGGTTTTGTGGAAGCTAGGTGCGGAGGTGTTTGTGGAAGCTAGGTACGGAAGGTTTGTGGAAGCTAGGTGCGGAGGATTTTGTGGAAGCTAGGTGCGGAGGGGTTTTGTGGAAGCTAGGTGCGGAGGGGTTTTATGGAAGCTAGGTGCGGAGGTGTTTGTGGAAGCTAGGTGGGGAGGGATTTGTGGAAGCTAGGTACGGAAGGTTTGTGGAAGCTAGGTGCAGAGGGTTTTGTGGAAGCTAGGTGCGGAGGGGCTTTGTGGAAGCTAGGTGCGGAGGGGTTTTATGGAAGCTAGGTGCGGAGGTGTTTGTGGAAGCTAGGTGGGAAGGGATTTGTGGAAGCTAGGTACGGAAGGTTTGTGGGAGCTAGGTGCGGAGGATTTTGTGGAAGCTAGGTGCGGAGGGGTTTGTGGAAGCTAGGTGCGGAGGGGTTTGTGGAAGCTAAGTGGGGAGGGATTTGTGGAAGCTAGGTACGGAAGGTTTGTGGGAGCTAGGTGCGGAGGGTTTTGTGGAAGCTAGGTGCGGAGGGGTTTTGTGGAAGCTAGGTGCGGAGGGGTTTGTGAAAGCTAGGTGCGGACGGGTTTGTGGAAGCTAGGTGCGGAGGGGTTTGTGGAAGCTAGGTGCGGAAGGTTTGTGGAAGCTAGGTGGGGAGGTGTCTGTGGAAGCTAGGTGCGGAGGGGTTTGTGGAAGCTAGGTGCGGAGGGGTTTTGTGGAAGCTAGGTGCGGAGGGTTTGTGGAAGCTAGGTGCGGAGGGTTTTGTGGAAGCTAGGTGCGGAGGGTTTTGTGGAAGCTAGGTGCGCAGGGGCTTGTGGAAGCTAGGTGCGGAAGGTTTGTGGAAGCTAGGTGCGGAAGGTTTGTGGAAGCTAGGTGCGGAGGGTTTGTGGAAGCTAGGTGCGGAGGGGTTTGTGGAAGCTAGGTGGGAGGGGTTTTGTGGAAGCTGGTGGAGGGGTTTGTGGAAGCTAGGTGCGGAGGTTTTGTGTGGAAGCTAGGTGCGGAGGTTTGTGGAAGCTAGGTGCGAGGGTTTGTGGAAGCTAGGTGCTAGGAGGGTTTGTGGAAGCTAGGTGCGGAGGGTTTGTGGAAGCTAGGTGCGGAGGGTTTGTGAAGCGGGTTTGTGAAAGCTAGGTGGGAGGGTTTGTGGAAGCTAGGTGCGCAGGGTTTTGTGGAAGCTAGGTGCGAAAGGTTTGTGGAAGCTAGGTGCGGAGGGGTTTGTGGAAGCTAGGTGCGGAGGGGTTTGTGAAAGGTGCGGAGGGTTTGTGGAAAGCTAGGTGGGGAGGGGTTTGTGGAAGCTAGGTGCGCAGGGGTTTGTGGAAGCTAGGTGCGAAAGGTTTGTGGGTGCAGAGGGGTGCGAAAGGTTTGTGGAAGCTAGGTGCGGAGGGTTTGTGGAAGCTAGGTGCGGAGGGTTTGTGAAAGCTAGGTGGGGAGGGGAGTGTGGAAGCTAGGTGCGCAGGGGTTTGTGGAAGCTAGGTGCGAAAGGTTTGTGGAAGCTAGGTGCGAAAGGTTTGTGGAAGCTAGGTGCGGAGGGGTTTGTGGAAGCTAGGTGCGGAGGGGTTTGTGAAAGCTAGGTGCGGACGGGTTTGTGAAAGCTAGGTGGGGAGGGGTTTGTGGAAGCTAGGTGCGCAGGGATTTGTGGAAGCTAGGTGCGAAAGGTTTGTGGAAGCTAGGTGCGAAAGGTTTGTGGAAGCTAGGTGCGGAGGGGTTTGTGGAAGCTAGGTGCGGAGGGTTTGTGAAAGCTAGGTGGGGAGGGGAGTGTGGAAGCTAGGTGCGCAGGGGTTTGTGGAAGCTAGGTGCGAAAGGTTTGTGGAAGCTAGGTTTGTGGAAGCTAGGTGCGGAGGTTTGTGGAAGCTAGGTGCGGGGGTTTGTGGAAGCTAGGTGCAGAGGGTTTGTGGAAGCTAGGTGCGAAAGGTTTGTGGAAGCTAGGTGCGGACGGATTTGTGGAAGCTAGGTGCGCAGGGGTTTGTGGAAGCTAGGTGCGAAAGGTTTGTGGAAGCTAGGTGCGGAGGGGTTTGTGGAAGCTAGGTGCGGAGGGGTTTGTGGAAGCTAGGTGCGAAAGGTTTGTGGAAGCTAGGTGCGGAGGGGTTTGTGGAAGCTAGGTGCAGAGGGTTTGTGGAAGCTAGGTGCGAAAGGTTTGTGGGAAGCTAGGCGCGGAGGGTTTGTGGAAGCTAGGTGCGGGGTTTGTGGAAGCAGGGGTTTGTGGAAGCTAGGTGCGGGAAAGTTTTGTGGAAGCTAGGTGCGGAGGGGTTTGTGGAAGCTAGGTGCGGAGGGGTTTGTGGAAGCTAGGTGCAGAGGGGTTTGTGGAAGCTAGGTGCAGAGGGGTTTGTGGGAGCTAGGTGTGGAGGGGTTTGTGGAAGCTAGGTGCAGAGGGCTTGTGGAAGCTAGGTGCAGAGGGGTTTGTGGGGAAGCTAGGTGCAGAGGGTTTGTGGAAGCTAGGTGCAGGAGGGTTTGTGGAAGCTAGGTGCAGAGGGTGGTTTGTGGAAGCTAGGTGCAGGGTTTGTGAGGGGTTTGTGGAAGCTAGGTGTGGAGGGGTTTGTGGAAGCTAGGTGCAGAGGGCTTGTGGAAGCTAGGTGGGGAGGGTAGTGGTTGGAAGCTAGGTGCGCAGGGGTTTGTGGAAGCTAGGTGCGGTGCGAAAGGTTTGTGGAAGCTAGGTGCAGAGGGTTTGTGGAAGCTAGGTGCAGAGGGTTTGTGGAAGCTAGGTGCAGAGGGTTTGTGGGAGCTAGGTGTGGAGGGGTTTGTGGAAGCTAGGTGCAGAGGGTTTGTGGAAGCTAGGTGTGGAGGGGTTTGTGGAAGCTAGGTGCGGAGGGGTTTGTGGAAGCTAGGTGCGGAGGGGAGTGTGGGAGCTAGGTGTGGAGGGGTTTGTGGAAGCTAGGTGCAGAGGGTTTGTGGGAGCTAGGTGTGGAGGGGTTTGTGGAAGCTAGGTGCAGAGGGTTTGTGGAAGCTAGGTGGGGAGGGGTTTGTGGAAGCTAGGTGCGCAGGGGTTTGTGGAAGCTAGGTGCGGAAGGTTTGTGGAAGCTAGGTGCGGAGGGGTTTGTGGAAGCTAGGTGCGGAGGGGTTTGTGGAATGCCGTGATGGGGGAGAAGTTGTGGGAGGATGGGAGGCGTTTGTGAAAAATAGGAAAGAGGTTGGAGTTATCGGTTTTTGGAGCAATGCGTTTGGGGAAGGGGTTTTGGTCAGTGGCAGATAAAGACTGCCCTCTGAAAGTTGGGGGAAAGTAATCAACAAGAACTGGCATATGCCCTGCTTTCTAAAGGAGTTTCTGAAGAATATTCCTTGATTGTCACATCCTGTATTAAAAACAATAAAAAAACACACATTCAGCCTGTCTACTGGATCTACTGACAAGGCACAATTGGCTTTAAACTCAGTGAAAGTTCAGTGGCGGATCTAGAGGGGAGTTGGGGTTGGAACCCCCTGCGAAAAAGTTCCAACATATTTCATTACTCCAATAATAACCAGAACCCCCTCATTGGGATTTTCCTGTCAGTGACGGATCTAGAGGGGGAGAGGGAAAGGGGGAGGGGAGGGGGAGGGTTCTGGAGGTTGGGACCCCCATCGAAAAAGTTCCAACATATTTTATTACTCCAATAATAACCAGAACCCCCTCCTTGTTGATTTTCCTAGATCCGCCCCTGAAGTTAGTCATTCATCACTTATCCAGTGTGCTACTGTGCATGATCGAAGCCCGGCAGTGATAACTTACAAAATGACTTGGTAAAGCAAATATTCAAATACACGCTCAACAACGAAAGAACATGAATAATTTCATCAAAATTCCCAGTTTGGAATAAGGTGATATGGTGAAACGTTAGTGAGTAGTAAGTTTACATGTTCACCACAGCGGCGGCGCTACAGGGTGACTTTGAACCAAATTATTGCATTTTTACCAAATTTGCGCCATTTTAAAGAAAATTTGCATTTCAGTTCTTGTACGAATATGAGTAGAAAATTATCCTACTTG
The DNA here is from genome assembly GCA_020152595.1 of Chiridota heheva. Classification (NCBI taxonomy): domain Eukaryota; kingdom Metazoa; phylum Echinodermata; class Holothuroidea; order Apodida; family Chiridotidae; genus Chiridota; species Chiridota heheva. The sequence continues at coordinate 1,036,921 of JAIGNY010000279.1, read as the reverse complement.
AATATTTCACCACACACTTATTATTTTCAGTTTGACTTCACACAAGAGGGTAAAGACCTTCGCAAGAGGGGAGGGGTACGGCCCCATGCCCCACGCTGGCTACGGCTCTGGCCAATATCGCCCATTTTGTGCTATTATCTCTGAAAATTTGTTATCAACATGCCAACATTTCATGTGATATTGCCAATAAGGCACATGCTGTCCACATGTGCGGTGTTTCCATGCAAAGCATCTCGAAGCAGGGAGTTGCCATTGCTCCCTGCTCGAAGACACTCACGACCAATTATAGTTGGAAAAGTTATTGTGCCCCAGCCAGTTAGCCAACCAGCCAGTGGAACAAAGCTAGTGAAATTCACGAATGACAGATGAGCAATTTGAAAAAGAAAATAATTTTCCATTCATCCTCGTCAATATGCTAGAAACGTCCTCAGTAAGTTTTAGCATTGGGTTAAGAAATGGACTTAAAATGAAGCTTAGGGTAAGCTCGGCTAAGTTGGGGTTATGACAAAATTAAATTAGCCCTTCAAAATTTTAGATGGTTCATCAAATTTCGCAGTCTGGCTACGCCATTGTGTACTTGGTGGGCGTGCCTGTGGTGAGAGGGCGCTTCATTCTTGTTTCATAGCACAGCATACCGTTGCTAGGCAATTACAAAAACAAAAAAAGAACTACAAGAATTGAATCTTTATATTTATATATCTTTTAAATCTTGCTTATTTTACAAATCTCTTTTAATTTTAAAAGGCGATACATATGAACATCCTAACATATATAAAGAAGAATTTTCATTCTACTTAATTGAAAAATTCAAAGAAGCGTTTGTTTTGAAAGAGCGACACCATTATCCTTTTAACTGTTTAATAAGGATCATCATTTGTAACCCAAGAAGTTGCCATTTTCATTGGCGTAGGCAGGTTTTGTTTGGGGGGAGGGGGCTACTCATTGGTATGATTTTTGAGCCGTGACAGTATCTAAGCGGAGCGCCACCATGTTTGGCGCGTAGCGTTCAGAGAAATTTTTCCAATAAATGCTGCCTATAGATTGCCGGAAATGGCACTTCCCAGGCCAAAAACTTGCAAATTTGAGGCTGTTTTTTTTTTTTTTATTGTTCACAATTTTGCCAGAATTTTGCTGTACATTTTGCCCGAATTCTTGGTTGCCCAGCATTTGATTTCCGATAAGGCATCTAGTGTATATTTCAAAAGTTGCATAAATGTTACAACTGCTGTGTGTCGTTCCACAGAACGTGTTTCGCACAACGTAATCAGGTGCTTCTTGGTCATGGAAATATCAGAGTCACTTTCTATGAGGCTCTTCAACAGATCCGTTTTTTTTTGCACTTGCTCGAAAAGTCGATGAAATTTCTCGCACAACATTGCGGAAGCACTCAAATTTAGGCAGTGCATGGCGCAATGAAAATAAAAGGCCAATGGAGCTGCCTTTTTATTGTTGCTGAAGCACCAACCCGTTCACTGGCCATGGATCCTGCCCCATTATAGCCTTGTCCCACACAAAGAGACAGATTCAAACCGAGCTCACAAATCTTTCTTAGCAACGTTTCTCCAATAGCTTTGCCACTCAACTTGTTTTCATTATGCTCAATTTCACCAGGATTATTAGATTTGATGTCAGAAATCAAGTCTAATACCATTACCGTGTCCTCATGCAAACTCCAGAATCGCAAGGTGAAACATATCTTATAACAATTGCCAGTTGTTCCCTTTTTGGCGATCAATGTTTCATCAGCTATGATAGACCAGAACTGTGCTTTTTGATGTTAGCAACAACACTTTCCCTAAACATGTCACCAGCAACGCAAATAGGTTCATTTTGAATCAAGGATGATAGGTAGGTTGCATTAGCATGGGAAGTTTTATATGGTCCTTCAAAAGTAAATCCCCACTACGAAGTCGAAAACGAAGTAACCTAAAATTTCCGTCATTTTCTGTTCCCGCCATCCTATTTTTCTGGACTGTGAACATATATTAAAAATGTATGTTTGCTTCACCCACACCGACGATGACAAATAGCTTTATAAAACTCGTGGAACTAAGCCTATATTAAAGACGATAGAAGAACAACAAATGGTCACTTATGTATACATATCATTAATATATTTACTGGACTGGGCATACATTACCTTCATCCGTGTTTTCCCTTTTCCTTTTGAAAAACCATATGCGAAAAGTGACATTTTCAAAATTCAAGTTCACCAAACTTAATTACCGCCATCAGAGTTTAGACAAATTGATTTCTATTTGTGGAAAGTTTTGAGCAAAATAATGGGGCACTTGTAGTACTTTGTTATCGCAAAGCAGTAGCAGAATGGCGCTATCTTCCATCGTCATCGCGTAAGAACAGGCTTGGCAAGTTCACGGCTCTTGACAAATTAAAAATTGCGTCAAAATTTCATTTAAAAATTTGAATTATTTTTTGTTTTGTTTTACAGGGATACAACGAATTTACATTACAGGGAATGCAGGGAGATTCGCATTTCATGTATGCGCATCTGTACGATACATAGGCATATAGGTGTAATTTAATTTTTGTAAATATGGGATTGGGGGGGGGGGCCATGGCCCCCGTGGCCCCCCCTCTGGATACGCCAGTGGCCATTTTAGCAGGCAAGTTCCCAATTTATCTCAAATAAGGCTATATATTAGTCATGTGACTAAAGCCGTTAAACGGCAACCATAACGAGATGAGGAAATCCATTAATAAATCAATCTTTACTATTTTACCACCTAAAGTTTTCTGCACTATCCATCACAAGATGCTTTACATGTCAATTTTCACAGATATCGTGCTTGGTAATTCTTCGAAGTTCACCGAACTGCCGAAACAACTTTTGGTAGCAGTTTGAAATTCACCGAACTGTCGAAACATCATTTGGTGGTCATTCGAAATTCACCGAACTGCCGAATAACCTTTTCGTAGCCGCTTGAAATTCCCCGAAGAGCGGAATCATCTTTTGCTAGCCGTTCGAATTTCACCGAACTGTCGCAATTTTTTTAATATTTGTTCGAATTACACCGAATTGCCGAAACATGTTTTGGTAGCCGTTCGAAATTCACCGAAGTGCCTAGCAACTTTTAACATTCCACATTAGACAGTGATGATGATGGCAGCAAAGACTTTCTCCTCCTCTGGGCTTTGGCTGATCCATTGCTGTTCATGGAATCTGTGAAGAAAATCAAATATGGAGTAATTGTCATATGTGTCAACCCCTGAGACGCAACAACTGTAGGGGCGGTGTAGAAACGTTGGTGGGGGTGGAGGTTAAAAAGTGGGGAAAAGTGTGGGAAGTGTGGAAAAGTGTGGAGAAGTGGGGGGGGAAGGGGGGGGAGGGTGGGGGAGGAATGGGGATGTTGGGGAGAAGGGAAAAGGAGAAGCTTCTCCTGAGAGGATTTCACTTTCCTGGTTGGGAGGTAAAATGGGGGGAATTATTACAGTAAAATTGAAAATTTGTAAAATTTATCAAAATGGAAGGAAATTTTACTTAAATTTAAAGATATTTGGGTAAATTTGGCAATTCTTCTTAAAAATTAAAAGAAATTTCTCGAAAATGACGGACAGAGTTGCAACACTGCTTTAGTTGTTTTCTTTTGATTTTCTCTTTTACCTGGATGAGCTCCATCTTTTCCCTCGCTGTCTCCGTTTGGTAGATTTTTCTTATTTGACACACTGTGGTTTCGACCTTGAGACGAAACCCTGGAATAAGACTAGCCCTCTTTAACGTTCGTTTTGAAGCCACAAAGTTTGAAATTAAGAGGGCGCCCGACGCTTTTAGTTTATTTCCGTGTTTGGTCTCTGTGTTCGGTGACATCTTGAGTTTTGGTGTGTCCTGCCCTTCGTCAATGAAAGTAACGGTGATGCCGGTCTTTTCCCCAGAAGTAGTGACTGGGGAAAGGCTACTAGAGGTTGACTTATGAACATTTCCTGAGACTGCAAAGAAAACAAGTAGAAAGAACGAAACGATAAAACAGAATACAGTAGCAATAACGACAAGAAAGCAGTAATGTCAAATTTGGCAACATTTTCGTAAATTGAAGAAAATTTCTCGTCAATTGAAAATTTTCCCGAAAATCTACTAAGAATTTCCGCAAAATAATATGGAATTTTAAAAGTTCCTTTTGAATGTGGACAGATCAACATTTTTCAAATGCCAAAGGAAATTTCCAGAAAATTAACCAAAACAATTTTCATTGCCCGAAAATGAAGGAATTTTCCTAAAAGTTGTAGGAGATTTTGCAATTAGCGGCATTGTTTGATGTAAACTTAATTAATTCAGTAGTCATCAAGTCCATCGTATATGAACGACTTCAAAAGACTAGAATGGCGAAGGAAATATTCAAAATATTACCATCCTGTAGTCCGTTACTTTGAACTGTTCAAATTGAGCCGCTGAAATTCTCTTTTGTGTGTAGGAACGTCTAGATCAGATTATAACGTCACAGCCTCACGTTACTCAAAGTCCTTATGTGTTCTGATATATATATATATTTTTTCTGCATTGACTTTGTGGCTTAAAAACCGTTTGGTTATGTCAAGTAAGTAGCATAACATAATCTAGTAAGGTAATTTAAACTTACCACCAAAAGAAAGTTTGAAGAAAGCAATTCAAAAGGATAAAACAAGTTTTCATGAAATAATTTTCTTTAAGATACATTGACGATTGGTAAAGGATTAGTTTATTGATCAAGCAAGTCCATCTTATATGAACATGACTTTAAAAGAAACAAAATGGTGAAAAAGCATTCAAAAATCTTATTTTGTAAAGGAAATATTCCAATTGAAAGCTCTGTCTTATCTGACAAATGACTGGTGTAGTAAGTCTACTATGGAAATTTGGCGTCTTCATCCTCACATTCTTAACAATTGTTAATATATTTTAAAGAAAGTTTATGTTTTTTTTACTATTTAAATGATCTTTCCTCAAACTTTTCTCAGGTGGTATAATATAAATACCCTTACAAGATTATGATTTTCTACTTTTCTGACATATCCTGATGGTTTTTAAGCCACACAATCACAGGAAAAAATATGACAGAATACATAACAACTTTGAGGAATTTGAGGTTATGACATCACAACCATGTCGTTTCTACACAAATGATACCAACCTTTAAACTTAGATATTTCTTTAACAGAATAAGATTTTTGAATGCTTTCTTCACCATTTTGTTTCTTTTGAAGTCCTCTTTTAGATAAGATTAACTTGCTTGACCACTGAACTAATCCTTTAATATCGCCTTAACAGAATAAGATTTTTGAATGCTTTCTTCATAATTTTTTTTTTTTTTGAAGTCCTCATTCTAGATGGCCTTGCCTTTACCGATGAACATCAAGTCCTTTATTATATCTACATATTGATCTTTGTCCGTTTATTTACCTTTAAAATGATCATAATTATAATCAAGTTGCAATATCCTACATTTGTGACAATGTCAAAGACTTAAAAAACTTGGTCACGCAAACCACACACTTTGTCAGTGGGAGTATCTAAGACAATTGGAACATGATCTTTTTCTTTTGAAAAAAAAAAGAAAAAAATCAATTAATTTGAACTGTTGAAGGTGACTTATCGATTTCTATTCCCCGAGTTGTCGCCTTTTCAAATATATTGATTATTTTCATCTAAATTTTGGGTAACATCTTCAATGAGCAAATTAACAGATTAAAAAGATGTTGCAAAAAGTAATTTTTAATCATTCTTTTTATGAATTTTCCAGCATTAGACAGTTAAATTATGGAATGAAAAAAGTGTTTTATTTTGGATAGCATGATGTGCGTTAACATTTAAAATACGCCGGGAAGTAGTATATATACAGGGATAGGCTTTCCTGCACGCAAAAGGGGAAAGGGGCAAAATGCAAGAGGGAATTTTTCATGACGTCACGTGCATAGATGTAGGAAGAGGAGGGGGATTACTGGGCGAACGTGTCCCGACTTTTCCGAAAAATGACAAAAGTGCCCCTTTTGAAAATGAAAAGTGCCCCTCAATTACTGTCCCAATAGTAGTAAACTGGTGACTTTTATGTACGGGATAAATGTGTCCCCATCGGAAAAGTGCCCCTTTCTAACAATGAAGTGCCCCTTTCTAACAATGAAGTGCCCATTTGATTTTATTTTGTTGTTTTGGGTTCATCTATCTACAGATAGGGATGGGGAACATCTAATATGAAAAGTGCCCCTAAAAGGTGGTGCCCCCACTTTTTTAAAGCTTCCTACACTCCTGCTCACGTGGGTTATAAAATGGTGAGAAATAAAGAAAATGGCTGGCTCACTGGGCAATAATGAAAAGAAATGACACTTTTTATAACAATAAAATCTATCTTTGATAACACATACGGGTTATAATTTAAATACCAAATCCAGAGGCGTAGGAAGGCGAATTCTATGAGGTGGGGATAAGGGGAAGGGGGAGGGGTCAAGAACCCCAACATTTCCCGATTACAAGCGGAAAAATTGCACTGGTAAATTGATGAAATGTTGCTACTAATCGGGAAATCTTCAATTTTCGGGAAATGTTGCAAAATTCCCAATAAATTGACCAATTTGTTTCCATTTATGTTGATGTTTTCCCTAATTTTACCTCCCAACCTGGCAGAAAGCATGTAATCCGTCAGACGAAATCCTCTGGGGGCAGCTTGCCCCCATCTACGCTTCCCAAATCGGTTATGTCTAGTCAGGGGCGTAATTGACGCTTTAAAAAATCACCGAAGAGCACTTCTTGGCACCTTGGCGCTTGGCTACATTCATTCGACGAAATATTAGAGGTAAAATATAAATTGCACCTACCGGTCTTAACTGCTACACCGTCTTCACTTTTGATGCTTATTGTATCAATAGTAGATTGCGTGGAGTACCCACTAATGCTTGAACTATGCTGAGGATCCACGTGGGTCTTTAACGCATCTGCTGCTCCAATCAACACTCTTTTCCTCTTCTTCGGAAGTTTGAGTCTAGCTTGCGCTTGCGTATAATATAAAGCAAAATTATTTACAATAACCGGAACCGGAAGTGCCAGAGTTAAAACGCCTATAATTGCAGTAGCTGCACCAATCATCATACCTAACCAAGTTCTTGGTACGCGGTCACCGTACCCAACGGTTGTCATGGTTACAACCGCCCACCAGAATCCAATAGGAATATTATGAAAATCATTTTGCGCTTCTGGTTCAGCTACCCATCTTTCAGCGTAATAGACTAAACTCGAAGAAATTAAAACTCCCAACCCGAGAAAGATGATAAGGAGCAGTAACTCATTAGCGCTCGCCTTTAAAGTATGGACAAGAATTTGCAATCCGCTTAGATGTCGAGCGAGCCTGAAAATACGGAAAATCCTCACAATTCGTAAGAAATTTAGTACGTCACTTCCGCTTGCTGAGTTTGTTTCACCTATCATTTTGAAAATAGCATCCACATAAAAAGGCACGCAAGCAAGAATGTCGATGATTGTTTCCATGGTGATAAAGAAATGGCATTTTTTCGGGCAGAAGGTGAAACGCACAAAAGTTCAATGGTGAAAAAAATTACACACACACCCTCAATGGCAAAAAGTGCACAAATTGGTTCAAGGTGTTCCTCGCCTGTTCTTGTATTATTAACTAATTCTTGGAAAGGTGCGCTGGTTTCCATACAGAATGCCGTAATCGATAACGTCACGAACATCAGCGAAATGAGCGCCAACGTCTGGAAAAAGTAGAAATAGGAGAATAAAGTTAAAATGAGACAGCTGTTATGTATTATATCATAGGCGGCGGAATCGCTTCGACCACTCCGACCTTGGTCGGACCAATAATTTGCCCGATAATGATCGAATGGTCCACATAAAGTTGGACCACATAAAGTTGTGCTTTTTTCGGTTATAAGTAGAATTTTAAATTTGACTTTGTAGTATAGTATTAGGTTTGCACATTTATAATAAATATGATCCATTTAAGTGTTGCCCCTTAATTTCCCCTTTTTTGGCAAATCACATATTATCGGTAGTCTGAATTCTGCAGAAATTACACAATTGAAAGAAAAATATCCCCCTCAAAAAATAGTTTGCAATTCGTATAAAAACGAGAAGCACTCTTTTGGGTTTTTTAATTGAACTTTAAAATTCTATGCCCCCTCAAAATTGCTCCACGGCCCCTGTGAAGTGAATATATTTAGCACTATAATTCAAATCATTCTTTAATTCTATCACAAATTTTGATTTTACACTGTTTTATTTCTTTTTATTGCGCAATATATGCACACAAGTTCAATAATCAACGATATGACGTATTTAATGGCGTTTTATCCGTGACCTCAGGCAGTCTTAACTTTTACAGCGCGTCAAATCTACCGCGCGTATTAGTGAAGTCTGGAATGTCGGTAAGATAATGGTTATGATTGGGCCGAGCCCAGTAAAAAACTCTAACTAGCCTAGTATACGTACATACAGAAGACGTACGGATTACGTTCATTATTAAAAACATTAAATTATTGTTCCATTTGCTCTTCTACCGGAAAGGAAAGAATACAATCATAACAATGTCTATCTTACAGTATCTTAAAAAATGTCCTCCTGATATACCCTCAGATTCAGATCAGTCAGACGAAGCAATTTCCGAGTCACACTCGAGTCTATAACACTAGGCCAAGAATCAAAGGATGAAGTCACGCAGGCAAATACAGCAAGGACTGATTTCAGGAAAAATCAAGATTCACCAAATCAACCAAGAATTCTGAATTTTCCATACCGACATTTTGGGAGGAAAACTCCATTGAAACGCAAGTTCCAGCCGGACGGGACATAGTGGATGATGGTAAAAACTCCCCTTCTTTTCGTTAATGATTGATGAAGCAACGGACACGTCAAATAAGGAGCAAGCTGTTATCGTTTTAAGGTGGTTGGATAAAAGCACCCTATCGGTTCACGAGGATGCAATTGGACTATATCAAACTCCTGATATTACAGCCGATACTCTCGAAAAGGTAGTAGATGATGTATTTACAGATTTAAGAGACTCAATCTTTCCTACTCCAAGTGTAGAGGACAGTGCTATGATGTCGCCAGCAACATGAGCAGATGGAACGAGGAACGGACTAGCAGTAAGAATTCAGGCCCGCGAACCGCGAGCAATATTTATTCACTGCTACGGACATTATCTGAATCTTGCTGCAAATAACGCTATCAAGGGAGAGAGAATCACAAAGAATGCTCTTGAATACACACATGAAATTTGTAAACTCGTCAATATTCTCCGAGAAGAGGGATCATTTTCCGTAAAATTAAAACTTCAGCCAGATGGTCCAGGTCTTCGTGTTCTATGCCCGACTAGGTGGACTGTTCGTGCGGCATATTTGGGTAGTGTTCTAACAACTACCAAGTACTTCAAGAGCTTTGGGAAGAAACTGACTATGTGAAAGATACATAAACCAAAGCAAGGATATCTGAAGTCAGAAGCCAAATGCAAAAATCAGATTTCTTCTGGGGAGTAAATCTTGCACGCCTAGTGCTCAGACACGCAGATAATCTGAGCAAAACTTTACAGAACTGAATTGACAGCAGCTTCTGGCCAGAAATGTGCATCAGACACGGTAAAGACTTTTATCGTTTAAATTTGCAAACAAATCACCATCACTACAGGATATAATTGACTTCTTTAAGGACATGCTTACAGCTGAACGGTATTTTTACTCACAAATCTGCACATTACTGTACCTTGTTTTGGTTCTTCCTGCAACAAATGCAACCTCTGAAAGATCATTTTCGGCGCTACGTAGACTCAAGTCATATTTAAGATCGACGATGAGTCAGAGGAGATTAAATGACCTCATGATTCTACAGATCCACAAGGAAAGGACAGATTCTCTGAACCTGACGGATGCCTTGAATGAATTTGTGGGGACATTCGGATCATCGTTCATCTTTGTTCGGCAAATTTCTATAATCCTCACCAGTAAACCGGTAAGTACAAAACCTATTTTGTTCTATTGCCCCCTCCCACCCCACACCATTTTTATGTTATCCGCACAATTTGGGCCCCCATAAAATACCTAGGTATTTCATTGGCTTTAAGATCATTTAATCGAGAACCAAATTCCCGAGGCTCTCCGAAAAAGATTCAGGGGTTTTAGTCCCTGTTAGGTCGGACCAAAAATTGTGACCTTCCGCCGCCCTTGTAAGTTGTATATACAAATTTATATGGATAAATAACATCGCTAACAAGACACAAAAATATAGATATATTTGTAAATGTCAGTCACGTGATGAAGCACGCACATACTACCTCTAAACAGCTATTTTTCATTAGTTCAATAAACAACAACATTGAACTGTTTAATTTGGCGACATCTATAGCGTCCTCTCGAACTTTTCAGCCTCTATTTTCCACAAAGATTCAAGATGTGTCATTTAGCCAGAAAATGAGACGTACACGAAAGGAATGAATTGAAATGTGACGTCACAGTGACGTCGTGGAAGAACGGAAGAAGTCAAATAATTGTTCGCCACAACTGTAGACTGGTAAAAGTAAACGTGTGACTCATGAGTCACTCGGAAATCCTTATTTCTTTGCGGAAAAATAATTTAGAGGATGAGACGGTGACTGGCACTAGCAGCGGAGCCAGTAACGTAACCACAAGAGGGCGGGGGGAGGTGGGGGGGGGGGCGATTGGGGAGGGGGTTGGACCCCACCACTTCCCAAATAGTGATGTTATCAAGCTTCCTTGAACCTTCGATGTTTTGGATCTTAACAATGAAAGTCCCTTACACTCTGTTTAGCTGTTTAGGAGCTGACTACGGCAGTGCGTCGGAAATTATGTGGATAAAGTCCCCCATCGGAAACATGATTCCCCCATTGGCGGAGACTCTCTTCAATTTTTCGAGGAAAATTTGAGAGATTAAAATCATTGGCATTTTCTCGTTTTCAAGCCTTTGTCGGGAGGCTTGTTTGGCAAATCCTAAGACCACCCTTAAGCTGTGTTTGCAGCTTTATGTGAACAATATATTCATAATGCGATATAACTCAAACGATGTCGATATTAACGATTTTATGATTACGATGTTAAAGATGGTGATACTGTTGATGATACTGGTGATGATAATGATGCTGGGATGACAATAATGGTGATAATAATAACGAAAATGATTTAATGTGTACCCCCTTGTATCGATTTTTCAATAACTTGTTGAGTTGCTCCACCAATAAGTGGGATAAAAAAGTGTAACTAAACTTTCAAAAAATTCATTATTTTTAAACTGACCAATTGTCAATCAAAGTAAAGAATACAATCATGAAGCTATAATTTATCTTATTCGGATGAAGTTTCTGAAACTAACACATTACGTTGATGATGACGTATTATTTATGATGATGATGACGACAACGACAACGGTAATGATGATGATAATGATGATAATGATGATGACGACGACGACGATGATGATGATTATGATGATGATAATGACGACGACGATGACGACGATGATGATAATGATGATGATGATTATGATGATGAAGACGATGATCATGATAATGATCATGATGATAATCACGATGACGGTGATGATCATGATGATGTTGATGATTGCGACGACGATGATACTGTATACATTTATTGTGTTGACGAATTTCAAACGCTTGTAGTAAATTGTACGCTTATTTTTCTTTCCATGTTCTATTGTTTACATATTGCCTATTTGCCCGACGGATCGGAGGGAAAGGTTGTATCCCAAATAACTTATCTTCATCAACTAGTTGAATTGCTTTAATGACGAATGAGAAATCAAATATGTCATTGTTTATAAACTCACCCAATTGATAATGAAAGCAAAGAAGGAAGTCACGAAGCTAATATTCATGTTATTAAGACATAATTTATGCTATCAAGAATCTAACACATTATATTTATAATGACGATGATGATGATACTGATGATTATGATAATGATGATGACAATGATGATGATAATGATGATTATAAACAATGATGATGATGATGATGACGATGACGATGATGATGACGATGATGATGCTGATCATTATCATCATTATGGCTATCATACTTTGCTTTCGCTTACATCATTCTAAGAGAAATCTTAATATTAAGGAGGCTCAGATCCATAGAATTAAGAATTTCAAATGGATGTCACCATTATGCAATGTTACCCATAATGCATCATTGATCCTGGATATACATTTACTGTGCAAACGCGAAAGTCAATTTAATTGATAACACTTTGTTCGGGTTTCCCCAAGAAGCCACCGCAGGTGTCTAATAAAATAATCACTTACTATCACCTATAATCATATATTTTTCCATATTTTGACATTTTCCCGCCTACAGGTGCGACAAACGAATGAAATGGGTTAATTTCTTGCGTCAAATATGCCATTGTAGATAAAGAGCAATCACAAAGTGATGATTGATTCCGGTTATTCTCTTTCATAAATATTATCGTTATCGGATACTGCAATGCCATAATGCGTGACAAATTATATATGATGCTTCCATAACTATGAGTAATATTTTCTATGACATATTTGTTTATACATCTGATCGCAGGAGAAGATTTTAAACGCCTATTTTATCATTTCCCTTTTTTTTTTTTCAGTAAGGGTCCTTCGAGGTGGTCTGCTTTTACGGGTATTTTCATCGAGTAAATGTATCTGTATCAAAACTCAGGAAAAACCCCGAAAATGTAAATGGAAGTGGAAAATAATTTTGGAAATATTAAGTGAATTATATAAGGAAGTTTCACTGGGCGACCAGAATCACCCCCTAGGGAAACTGATGCGATGCGCAAATGGCAAAGGAACATGTATATTTGAGCATCTTCAAAATTAAAAGACATATTTAGTCTGACATAACATACATAAACTTCATATGATGTTGTAGGTTTGAAAAACTTTGATTCTAGGGCTTTATGGGAGCAACCATTTTATTAAACCAAGGCGAAAATCATGCTTGCTCAGTGCATCGGAATTTTGTTTACTGGGCGCCCAGTTAGAAACTTCACTGCAAATAGGCTATTGCAGGAGAAGGAAGGTCGTAAGTTGACCTCATTTTAAATTCTAGAAGACAATTACAAGTTTGAGTGAGAGAAGTAAAACCACATAGAAAGCTTATATCTAGGAGTATTATAGAAGACAATTACAAGTTTGAGTGAGAGAAGTAAAACCACATTGAAAGCTTATATCTAGGAGTATTATAGAAGACAATTACAAGTTTGAGTGAGAGAAGTAAAACCACATAGAAAGCGTATATCTAGGAGTATTATAGCAGACAATTACAAGTCTGAATGAAAACCACATAGAGATATCTAGTAAAACAACAAGTTTGAAAGAGATGTAAAACTTATATCTAGGAGTATTATAGAAGACAATTACAAGTTTGAATGAGAGATGTAAAACCACATAGAAGATATCTAGAAAGACAATTATAAGTTTGATAGGAATATTATAGCAGACAATTACAAGTCTGAATGAGAGATGTAAAACCAAGTCAATGTTTGAATGAGAGATGTAAAACCACATAAAGAGTAGAAAGCTTGTATCTACAAGTCTGAATGTGTAAAACCACATAAAAAGCTATCTAGAATTATAGACAATTACACGTTTAAATGAGAGATGTAAAACCACAAAGAACAGTAGAAAGCTTATATCTAGGAGTATTATAGAAGACAATTACAAGTTTGAGTGAGAAATGTAAAACCACATAGAAGGCTTATATCTAGGAGTATCATAGGAGACAATTACAAATTGTAATGAGAGATGTAAAACCACATAGAAAGCTTATATCTAGGAGTATTATAGAAGACAATTACAAGTTCGAGTGAGAGATGTAAAACCACATAGAAAGCTTATATCTAGGAGTATTATAGAAGACAATTACAAGTTTTAATAAGAGATGTAAAACCACATAGAAGGCTTATATCTAGGAGTATTATAGAAGACAATTACAAGTTCGAGTGAGAGATGTAAAACCACATAGAAAGCTTATATCTAGGAGTATTATAGAAGACAATTACAAGTTTGAATGAGAGATGTAAAACCACATAGAAAGCTTATATCTAGGAGTATTATAGAAGACAATTACAAGTTTGAGTGATAAAACCACATAAAGCTATATCTAGAATTATAGAAGACAATTACAAGTTTGAGTGAGAGAAGTAAAACTTTATATTACAAGTATTATAGAAGACAATTACAAGTTCAGAGAGATGTAAAACCACATAGAAAGCATATCTAGAATTATAGAAGACAATTACAAGTTCAGTGAGAGAAGTAAAACCACATATATCTAGGAGTATTATAGAAGACAATTACAAGTTTGAATGAGAGATGTAAAACCACATAGAAAGCTTATATCTAGGAGTATTATAGAAGACAATTACAAGTTTGAGTGAGAGAAGTAAAACTTTATAGAAGGCTTATATCTAGGAGTATTATAGAAGACAATTACAAGTTTGAGTGAGAGAAGTAAAACCACATAGAAAGCTTATATCTAGGAGTATTATAGAAGACAATTACAAGTTTGAGTGAGAAATGTAAAACCACATAGAAGGCTTATATCTAGGAGTATCATAGGAGACAATTACAAATTGGAGTATTATAGAAAATCATTACAAGTTTGAGTGAGTTTTAAGTTTTGAGTTTTAACTTTTCTCTCTCATGATTTAGCTGTTTAGAGGCGAAATTCAAATAGGGATACGGCTGTACGGGACCATGCTACCCACGAATAGGAGGGGTTTCCTTGCTCGAAAATCTATTACGAAGGGAAAATCGCAATGAATCTGTGAGTAAACAATTAATTTACAGTAATTGCTTCACCAGAGTTTCGGGGTTGGGTGATGAAAGATGGGTGGGGGATCCGGCTGCCGTCCCCAGCCCCCTGCCTCATATGGCCATAAATAAGGAGCCTTTCCTACTCTCCGTTGCTACGCCAATGGCGCTCATTCTTATATGGTAGCTATCCACTTTCTCCAACGGTAAGGCCCAATAAGAAATATTATTAGGCACCAGCTTTGAGAGATTATAATTATTTTCTTAAGTAAGCCTACCGTATTTTTCTCTCGCTTTAGTCATTCAGCGTCCGTATTTCCGTTTCTTTCTATTTGCTACCAAAATACAAACGATTGCTTCAGGTAGATTTTAATTTTTATCACACCTAATGTTGTTGACTTGATCTGCAATGCGGCAGATTACCGAAATTAATTGACTTGGAATATAAAATAATTTAAAAAAAACGCGTGCTCGCATTACTTGTGTGATAAGCTAAAAATGTTATTTTTTAATTTTTACGGAGCCTAACCTCCTTTCAATTTTAAAGGGACAATGTATAGAACCTGTCATTTTACTATTTCAATAACGAGACAGACTGACAGAAGTTCTCGATTGATATGGAAGCTCTTATTACTGTATTGCTTAACGTATACAACTAAAATTGCTGACTTAACAGTTTGTTTTCAAATTTTGACGAAGGAAACTGTTTAAGTCACATGCTCCTAAAGTTCAAGAGCCGTACCTTTGTCGAAATAGCACCATTAAACTGCTTATTGCGAATATGCTCGTTTCCTCCCATCTTTACTCATTCTCAATTTTTTTGAAAGTGTAAGTCACCAATTGTTTATTCAATTGAAACGGGGACGGCTGCTTTCGGGAGCTGTAAATAATGATTTGGAAGTTCAAACTCGTGGTGAGATTCTCTCTGTGGTCACGTAATAATGAAAAAAACTGTTTACGTCATACAGGACTGAAGTTCAGAAGCGAACAGCATCGTAAACGCTCACCACAGTACAATCCCTTATTGCGAAAATGCGGCCTTTCCTTCCCAATTTTTACTCATTATTGTTTGTGATTTTTTAACAGCTCAAAGTCCCATGTTTTGTTAGAATAATTTCAAAACGGTAACGGTTGTTTTGGGAGCTCTAAATAATTATTCCAAACTCGTGTTGAGATTCGCTTTGTGGTCACGTAATGAGCTGCTTACGTCATACGATCAGTTCAAAACATACATTCGTCGAAATAGCACCGTAAACACTCGCATTTCAAAAATGCGGCTTCTCTTCAATTCTTACTCATTCTCATTTTAATGTTTTTTATTTTAAATGAAAGTCACCATGGTGTAATTGAAACGGTAACGGTTGTTTGGGGAGCTGTAAATAATAATTGGTCCTGGAAACATTTTACTTAATCTACTGAGAAACGGTGAGACATTTACTTTCCAAGAACAAGTTTTGCACATTCTGTCAACGTACACAATTTTTTTTTACGTAAAACAAATCTAAATGTAAATCTAAATGAAATATAATATAGGCAGGTGTGAGGTTTCACTCAGTCTTTATATACAATACACCGTCAGTATTTATATGCAAATCTCTTCGAGCTTTGAGTCTGAATATCTCCTTGTTTCTTGTACAGTCCTTTTCGTACCCCCGATCGGGAGAAATGTTTTGTTCTCCCGATCGGGGGAACAGTTTTGTTCTCCCGATCGGGGGATCCTTTACAGAAGTACCCCACAATGCATCTATCCAAATTCAAAGTTTGTATAGGAATAACATAAGAATCAGACACATTTCGAGCGCGGGGAACTCGACCACTGCGAAGGGTTCAAATTTGTATTCACGATTTGAAATAATGGTATATGAATTATCTTTTCACCGTGCGCTTTTAAAATTAACAATGCGTTTTTCGAGAAATTTGAAGAAAAGTGATGAATTCTTATTATGTGTTACCGTTAGGTAGTCGCGCTTTAAGAAGGTTAGAAAGGTAGAAACTATGAGAAATAATTTGGAGATTTGTAAAAATTATTTAGCAATAAGTGCGTGATAGCAGCGAAGTTACTTTCGCGAAATTGAACATGAATAAAGCAAACTTTGTTACAAACCTTCAATGAAACGATTGATAAGCGTCTATGACTGAAATTTCACAATAAAATGGCGGCTTCCATATATCACTTTAAGCTCAGTGCGCATGCTTGAGTCTCCCGATCGGGAGACTTATTGAGTCCCCCGATCGGCGGTAATTGAAACGGCAGAACGGTAACGGTTGTTTTAGGAGATATGTAAGTAATCATTCAAACCTCGTAGTGCGCTTGACTTTTTGGTCACGTAATATACACGCACAACGCTTGACTTTTTGGTCACGTAATATACACGCACAACTTTTTCTATTAAGTAATAGAATGTTTTATGATGTTTTTGGCATTATAGTGATGACGTTAGATAATCGCTCTGTGATATATTAACAGAAAATGGCAGTGGTTTTTCAGGAAATATGTAATTTTCTGCCATCCCCAATAATGATTTGGATAGAAAAAACATAAACCTACATTACGCCATGCATCGTCTTAAGTTTTGTGATATAAATTGGCGAATATATGCTCAACAGTTGGTAGTTGGAAGATGTAAAGTAAGATTGATGACGGGCACGAGGAGGTTTGAGTGGCGAAGAGAAGGGGAAGTGGCGAGGGCTAGACAGTTATGCCCAAACGATTTTTCTATACTTAATATATTCAAATTTGGTTTTAAAATTAGCAGCTCAAAGGGAAACTAATTATGATGATCCCACATTTTTTTAGCGTACTAAGATGGAATTCATTTTGTTTTAATTGTTTGTTTTTTCCAGTTGGTAACTCATCTAATTTAGATGAAGCATTATTGACAAGTATTTATAATATTTATATTTATAACCAATCCATTATGTCCAGGGGCTTTGGTTTGTGGAAAATAAACCGAGTGAAGCTCTGACAGAAACGGGGTGAAAATTTTAAAAGATTGACAATTGGGTTGGGTAGGTGGGGGAAATGTGTGTGTGTGTGTGTGTGTGTGTGGAGTGGGGAGGGGTATGGATCTCTCCAAAGAACGCTCCTACTTTATATAAGATAGACTTGCTTGATCTCTGAAAAAATTCTTTAGTTGTTCTATGATCTCTGAAAAAATTCTTTAGTTGTTCTACCAACGGGAGCGCCGACCCGGTGCGTTCCTTTAAGCCCAAGCCATGATCATATTTGTTTTGTGCTCAAGGAATAAATAGCTATATTATTATAGACCACACATATTGCAGAACACAAGGGCACGTCACGCGCCAACACTCATTAGGTGCTTGGGTGAGGAAGGAGTGGAGGCGGGAGGGGTGGGGGGGGGGGGGTCGGTATTCATCTAGGTTAAATTAGCCGCTCCTAAATTAATTGATGAAGTTCTAATAAGATATAGCTATCTAAGATAATCAGATTCTAATTGGCAAAAATACACCTGGAACTCGTTTTACCTAAAGAGTTTTTGAAGCTAGATTTGCTTGAAAATTGTTGTATCAGAAGTAAAAAATGTTCAAAAAAGCGTATTGTGTGCTTATACCGAGCGGAGCAAAATACTCCCGTACCCATAGCTTGCCACCCCTTCCCTGTTTGACGGTTTTGTGTGTGTTTCCGATTAGGAAAAGCAAGCTACGCGATGGAGCAAGTGCATGGTTCAACAACACAAGCGTAAAAGTGCAGAAATTATTATCAACATTTTTTATCGCAAATTTGACATAGAGAATGATGGTTACACAACGGATACAGACTACAAAGATTATCTTAAAAATATGTTAGCCTTTTTGTGTGGTTTCGATGAATTTAAACAGATTAAAACAGTTTTGATAGCCGTACTTGTTTGTATCCATCCTCGTTACCAACATTCTCTCCGTAGATCTTTAAAGTAATGTAAATATTTTGATAGTACACTCTAAAAAATGTTTGGTAAAAAATCATGGTTAAAATGATTCCACCACGTTCCTAGTTATTTTCATGCCATTTCGATAGTTTTAATCTTTAACATAACTATCCTGATGAAAAATATTGATCTCATTGGCAAATTTTGTCCAGCTTTGTGAGACACGGCTTCTGATTGGCCAGATTTGCCTCAAAGCATTCTGCTGTTGTTATGGTACGATACATATACGCGCTCAACGTTCAGCAGGTTACACCAGAAGTTCAGTTTAAGGTTCGCGTGTGAAGTCGGTAGAATGGATAAATGCCATTACTTTAATCTGTTTTTAATACATTGCTATTGGCATGGCTGGTAATTATTTTCCTTCGATTTCCATGAGTAAGCAGGCCGCATTGCATTAGGTCTAGTACTGTATGTGACGCAGTGTAATGCCTAGCCTATAACACTAGGCTCACTCACAATGTTACACCACAGATGAACACTATGTAGCCTATAGCCTAAGTTAGGAATTAATCACATCCAACTGGGCTATTTCTGTTGTTGTTGTTGGACTTAATGTTTTTGTGTTAGTACATTGGCATGGTTGGTGATTATATATCTTCAAAATCTATGAGTAAGCAGGTGGAATGTAACCAAATTTTTCTGGTGAAATTTCACTAGGAACTTGAACAAATCTTCCATGGTCGTTTTCACTAGAAGTAGCCTATGTTGATTACTATTTCACAAGGGTTTCTTGGTAAAACAACCAGAAAAAGTGGGTTCTGTACAAGCACCGCACCTGGGGAAAATTTCACTAGACAATTTTTTAAGAGTGCAATTTATCCAAGTTTACGCTGGTGTTGCTCAAGACCTCATATCTTCTATTCAGCTTTCCTCATTGGAAGAACACTACGAATTTCATGTTGATTTTCAAGGGTTTACCTTTAAAAATGCATTTTGACGTAAAATGGAAGTCAACCGCCTTTTCAGACAGAAAAGTCTTTTCTCCTCAACTAATTGAAGCCAGGAAATCCTTCTTACCTATGCTTCTTATAAAATATAAATAAAATGGCACCATTCCCTTTTCCTTAGCTATACATTCAGATGTTGTAGATACTAAATATTTAAACCTGATATTTCATATAGCTCTGCATGACGTTATGAAAGCTTAATTTGCATATTTATGTGCAATTTCTCTGAATTTGAAAAACCTAAAATATTTTTGACCGCTGTCTTTGTCTTTTGTATATTTTGACATAAAATAGATAATTGAAAACGCCTTTTCAGACAGAAAAGCTCTTTCTCCTCAATTCCTTGAAGACAGGAATCCTTCTACATTTCCTTTTATCAGTGGCGGCGATTTTTTTTCGAACTCGGACAGGAGTGCAGCCAGTCATATAGGATTTATATAAGGCGTCATTTTTAAGGGAGGGAGGTGACTTAAGCATATTCGTCCCCCAACAAAATTTTAGGAGGGACATGACCCCCATCTCCCCAGAATTGCCGCCTATGCTTTTATAAGAATTAAACAAAATTCCTTACCTAAGTTCAGATGTAATAGATACGGTACTAAATATCTAAACCCGATATTTCATATAGCTCTGCATGACATTGCGAAAGCTTTTACAGAATTATGTGCAATTTCTCTGCATGCTAGAATATTTTTGACCGCCGCCTAATTGTCTTCTCTATCCATCCTCGTTACCAACATTTTCTCCGCGAGTTCTGTAAATATTTTGATTATAATCGCCCTACGTTTTCGCTGTTGTTGTTCCGCCCCACACTTGCCGCATTTCATAGCCTGCTTTCCACATGGGAAGAAGTATACAAGAGTGTCATGTTGATTTTCAAGTGTTTACCTACAAAAGTGCATTTTGAAGTAAAAGGCGAAAATACAGAAAACCCTTTCTCATTATTTTTCGTCAGTTCCGTGAAAGAGATATTGCCCATCCTCTTCCCGTAGCTACGTTAATGATTTTAAATATTTCAAAACTATTATGTCATAAAGCGCTGAATGAAATTCTGAAGCTTTTTAAAGAATTCTGTGCAATTCCACTGAATTTGAGTAATTTAAAAGACTAGAATATGTTCAACTCCCTCGTCTTTAGTATTCGTCCTACTAATCATCTTTCTTTCCGTAGATTTTCAAATTTATGATAAATATTTTATAATAATTTCTTTTGTCATTCTTCATTCCTGCACTTACTGCATTTCGTAGTTCGCTTTCCTCATCAAAGAAGTATGAACACACAAGAGTGTCAAGTTGATCTTCAAGCAGTCCGCCTCACGCTCCCGATCGGGAGATCTCCCAAACGGGAGATTTCTTGTCATTATAACCCACAATGCATCTTTCCAAATTCAAACCTCTGTGAAAAAATACATAACAGTAAAATTGCTTTAAGTCAAAGGTAGGAAAATGCATGTGAAATATTCAGATTTTATTGGTGTAACAAAACGGTGAAATTATTTTCTCCATTTCCACCAGCGCAAATTTGACTTTCACCAGGGAATTTTAACGTAATCTTTAAAAAATAATTTCAAAATTTTTTGAAGAGCAGATTTTAACACTTTAATCACCAGCAATTGCTCAAATTATTCAAAAATGTTAATTCCAATATCTTTTTTAAAGTATACAACTTTAGAATTACAGAATTTGACAAGCAAAAAGAAATTAATGGTTGAACTTATTAGCAACAATTTCACTGCGTGTGTTTCCATCTGCCAATTGGGAGATATCCTGATCGGGAGCGTGGACTGGACTGTCAAGTGTTAACCTAAAAAGTGAATTTTGACGTATAACACAAATAAAACACCTTCTCAGACAGAAAAGCCCTTTCTCAATATTTTTCGTCAGTTTCGTGAAGGAGATATTGCCCATCCTCTTTCCGTAGCTACCTTAATGATTTTAAATATTTTAAAACTATCATGTCATATAGAGCTTAATGAAATTCTGAAGCTTTTAAAGAATTCTGTGCAATTCCACTGAATTTGAAAATACTAAAATATTCTAGAACGCTATTCTTGTCCTCTGTATTCGTCCTTGTAATCATCATTCTCTCCGTAGATCTTTATCTTTACGATAAATATTTTGATAATAATTTATCTCCTTTTTTGCTGTTGTTGTTCCACCCCGCACTTGCTGCATCAAAGAGTTTGCTTTCCTCATCGGAAGAAGAACAGAAACACACAAGAGTGTCAAGTTTATCTTCAAGTGTTTACCTACAAAAGTGGTTTTTGACGTATAATACAAATAAAACACCTTCTCAGACAGAAAAGCCCTTTCTCATAATTTTTAGTCACTTCCGTGAAGAAGATATTGCCCCATGTTGTTTTAAAAGCTGGTTTAAATATTTTAAAACTATCTTGTCATATGGTGCTGCATGAAATTCTTAAGCTTTTACAGATTCTGTGCAATTGCATTGAATTTGATCAATTGAAAAGACGGACCGCTGTCCTTGTCTTTTGTACTCGTCCTTCTCTCCGTGGATTGTCATGTTTATAATAAATATTTTGATAATAATTTCTCTACGTTTTCGCTGATGTTGTTCAGCCCCACACTTGCCGCATCTGATAGTTTGCTTTTCTCATCGGAAGAAGCACACAGGAGTGTGAAGTTGATCTTCAAGTGTTTACCTACAAAAGTGCATTTTGACGTATAATTCAAATAAAACGTCCTTTTCAGACTGTAGAAAAGCTCCTTCTCAATTTCTTTGAATGCAAGCAGGTGCTGTTACTCCCATGCATGGTAAATGTTATCAACGTGCACGCAACGCATTTTGAATCCCACTTTCATATCTTTAGAGAGATTGTGTCTTTTTAGTATTTCATCAATGAATTTTGGAGTGACCCAGTTTCATCAGAACACATTTTCTGAAGTCTCCAATCTTTATTCACTTTCTTCGATAGAAAATTTCAAAAGCCAATATACAAGGCCTTCCTTTTTGCCATCAAAGGCCAAAGTTAGTGACATGCTAGAATTCTTGTTAGAATAATTTTCAACTGAGTAAATTTGGCCATTTTCCTCAAATGTTCTTGCCAGCAATGTTTAAGTCAACATTTCACTCACAAAGCTTTCCATGCATCTATATAGCTATTAGTATATACCTACAACCTTGAACAAAACCATTGAGAAGTCTCTTTCCATCCTTCTTCGATTTTTGTCTCATCACCCCTCCTTCTTATCAATGTTGGATTTGTTTGTGCTTAAGCCTAATTTATAAAAAAGTAAACATTAAAAGTGGTTAACATTGAATGGGGTGGGGAGGAAGGGAAGGGGTTATTATATTAAGGTATAGAGAGGGGCACTGTGGACGTCAAGGAAACTATGCAAATGCCTTCAGAATAAAAAAGTCCTAATTGAGAAAAATAGGATACGGATCGAAGAACCACTAAGATAAAATGCCATTATCTTCTGTTGATTAATGAAGAATAGAAAAGTATGTTCACAAATGCAGGTTTTTCACGATGTGTTCCAACGAGTTTTAACGAACTCTATAAACCTTTTCAAACCGAGCGTAGCTGAACGTGATTTCTTTCGTACTTCGACCAATTAAATGCTGGGGGCACTTTTCCTTTGTTTCCCAACCAGTCAGGTGTAGGTTTGAGGTGAAAAATGTAAGCATCAATACGCGCGCGTATTTCCTTTATGTATGATATACGCGCGCTTGAAAACATTTTTTCATACGCTTGGTCCCATACCGTGCGTGAATTGTGCAGACGGCCAAGATTCCTCCAGTATTTTATTGGTCAAGAAGATTCCTCCAGTTTAGACCTTTTCGAATCTGAATCGGCAAATGCCGGAAAAGTAATCTGGATAATGTCACGTGGTCGAGATTCACGTATCCATAATGGACCAATCGTATACTGGGGGATCTTATTGACCAATCAAATACTGGGGGAATCTGATCAACTACACAATTCACGCACGGTATGGGATTAAGCATATACAAAAAAATGTTTTTAAGCGTGTGCATCGTACGTGCGTCATACATGAAGGTAATACGTGCGCGTATTGCTGCTTACAATTTTTTTGCTCAAATCTGCACCTGATTGGTTGACAAATAAAAGTAAAATCACCCCAGCAGTTGATTGGTCACAGTACTGAAGAAATCACATTCGGCTAAACTCAGTTTGAAAAGGTCTGTACGATTGGTCCATTATGGACACGTAAATTCGGCCATGTGACATTATTCAAATTAGTTATCCAGAAATTGCCGAATCAGATTTTAAAAGGTCGTTGCCTTGCACTTGTCACTCTCCTGTAAGATTGGTTGTCGTTGCTAAGCGTGTGAGGTCAGAGTCAGCAAGCGTTAATTTTTAACAAGTTATTCTTTCCCATCAATCTTCTATGAAATTGATGGAGTATTTTTCGAGCTTTTTGCAACTAACTAATGACTGTGCTGTGTAAACACATGTTTTTAACATTTTACAAATTTCAGTAATCATTTTGACAGGTCACAGACCCTAAGTTCTTTTGAGTATAGAATAAACAAGTCCCATACTGGTTTTGGTAAATGCGCTGTGACGCGTAAGATAAATTCAAAATAAATTAGGTTGCTATAACTTCAGGCCTAACTGACATGATTGATGGGAAAATGGGTGTCCTTATAAGCTATACCATAATGGATGAGAATTTAAAACTAAACTGTCTTTTTTGTAATATCCATATAAAAAGCGCCATTTTTTACAGTAGATAATAATAAGTCTACCGACGGGGATGTAGAGCTTAGGGGTCGCCCAGGCCCTTGGTCCACCAGTAGGGATGTAGGGGTAGCCCAGGCCCTTGGTCCACCAGTAGCAATGTAGGGGTCGCCCAGGCTCTTGGTCCACCAGTAGGGATGTAGGAAGGGTCACCTCTCTGAGGGTGACAATTGTAATCAAAATGCACTGGCAATTTAAGTTTCCATCAAAAGTTGCCGCTATAATCGGGAAATCTCCTTCAATTTTTTGGAAATTTCCATTAATTTCGGAAAATCTAGGCAAATTTTACGAACTTTTTTCTTCAATTTCGGGACATTTTGGCCAGTTTGTGGAATTTGTTTTTTCGAAAACGTGCCAAAATTTTTCGAAAATTGGCCAAAATATCCAATAATATTACCACATTTGCACCGATTTATGCTTTGGAGATTTTTGACATGAAATAACCCACCAGTGAAAATTACTTTAAAATAGCCCTGGGGTCAACTCAAAATCTGGACATTCAATCGTTGCAGGACCTTTTTATGAGTCGTTCGAACCCACGGTCTGCTAGGACTGTTGGATAATACAGCAAACCTAAGTAGGGGTGTGATAAAGTTATAATTAAACATGGAAATGGTGAACTATACTACGTCGCACCCAGACAACTTTTGTAAATAACATTCCTTGGCTTGCAATCGTTCTAACGTATAAACATATGTTAAATCTTCCCCAAAATAAGAATAAAGTTGAAGAAATAGGCAATAGCGGATATTCGGCTGTCAAAAATGATTATGACCTCTAAAAATCGTGAACGTATCGGGATTCTCTCCTCAAAAATCCTGAATTTGAAAGTGCATTGAACCGCTGGTGTAATCTGGCAATCAAATGGCTTATTGAAGGTGCACATGCGTCCCTGGACCCGCATTTGTTCTCAGTGGCCCTGTATGAAATTTGACGATGATGTTTTTGGAAGATGAATCTGCGATGTTGGCGTTGGTAGACTGTTTTCAGTCGTTATTTACTAATGATATCCCGTTTTTTCCGAATCATGATCTACCTTTTCTGCGTTAAGGAAACTTGATAGGGCCTACTTCGTTCCCTTTTTTTCTGACCGTATATTTCGAAAAGACTTGAAAATTGCCCCAAAAATGTTATCGGCAATTGTGGATTATTATGATTTTACTTCAAGTTCCTCAGGAATACAATTTTGCGAACATTTTTTGTATTATTGCCTAATTTTACAATCCTCTCAAAAATTCTAGGCCGAGGCAAATATTACCCCAATCCGCTATAACTAAAAAAAATGGTCGACTATACACCGATTTAGCTATCGTCAAAATTGAACAACAAATGTTCAAATTTGATCATATTATGATCAAATGTGTTGTTCATTATTCATTGTTGTTTGTAGTTAGATCGCTGCATAGTTGACCATGTCATGATCAAATTTGACCATTTCGTTTTTAGAGTGTACCCCTAGTAGGCATGCTAATTCCATATAATTCCTATTTTTGCAAGTTAAGATACTTCTAACTGTCTTATATATCAGTATGTGTTACACGTGACATAATTGCCCGGACTCTCCCACATGACCTTTGTAACTTACTATGATGGCATTAAACGATCAATGACCCCTTTAGACAACACTGACCGGACAGGTTTTAAATCCATTGAAAATTACAAAGAGAACAGAAATACCTATCAACCTCGGTTAGAAATGATTCCTTTTTAACCCCTGTGATTCTTCAGGTTTGATTATTTCACAAAACATTCACATTTATGATTCTGAATTTGATGTTAACCTGTCTGTTCTCTACGCAATGAATTACCGTTTTTAAATGTTAGTTCAGTGATCAAACAAGCTTATCTTATACTGTTATATGAAAGAGAACTTTGAACAAAATTTTCAATATTTTCTTCCGTAAAGGAGATATTTAGGTTTTGAATTCCGTCTTATGTATAAAATGGCTGGTGTAGTAAGTCTATTATGGAAGATTGTCACCCGTCTGATGTATAAAATGGCTGGTGTAGTAAGCCTATTATGGAAGATTGGTCACCCTAATACCCAATTTCTTAACGATTGTTATTCAATTGATTTAAAAGAAAAAAATATTTTTCCACTATTTGAATTATTTTCCCTTAAACTTTCTTCAGGTGGTAAATAATTACCCTAACCAGAATCTGTCTAACTACGTTCCTAACATATCCCATGGTTGTAAAGCCACAAAATCGCAGGACAATATAAGAGAGAATACATACAGACTTTGAGAAATCTAAGGATGTGACATCATCACAACTAGTCTGAGTTCATTCGTTTCTATGCAAATGATACAGAAGATTAAACTTTAAAACTCTCCTTAATAGAATAAGAGTTTTGAACGCTTTCTTCACCATATTGTTTATTTTAGAGTCCTCTTTTATATTCAATGACCTTTCTTGACCCCCGAGCTAATCTTTTAAGATACCCATAACTGTCTCACATAATCACGTGACATAATTGCCCGTATTAACTCGTGTAACTTGCTAATGCTAGCTGGCATTAAACGATTAGTGACCCCTTAGGCACCGTTGGCCAGACAGATTTTAAATCCATTGAAAATTGTGAAGGTATCAAAAATACTTATCAAACTCGGCTATGAATGATTCCTTTCTAAAGCCTTCTGAATTTTCAGTTTGGTTTTTGTCACAAAATATTCACATCTGAGATTCTTATCAGTTAAAAAGCTCTGTTTTCTACGAAAATGCATTAAGTTTTAAGCCTCCTCCGTATTGATTTGAGGAAAGTCTCAAATGTTTAAAAACGTTTCTTGGCATGATACTCAAACGTTTCTTAAAACTTACCAAAAACTGAAATTGAAGAGTAGAATTAAGAAGCTGTTTTAAAATTCAAATTGCAGTGATATGAAGGCCGCATTCATATGATCTCTTCTTAAGCTTAAGCCTTAACATAAAATTCAAGAGTCATAAACTTTCATTGTTTTCATAGCTGAACATAATCCAGCCCCTTTAACATGTTCACCGCACCGCATATGTAAAAAGCTAGCTTTTATCATAGCACAAATCCATCTTTAAAAAATCAAGTCCTGAACTACAAGTAACGTTTTGTCTATGAGATTGCAGATTTCAAGGTATGCATATACACATCAAAAGTTCATATTTAGGCCTGAAGTCAAATCTTTAACTATCCTCTTTTTGAAATAATCTCCCCGACCGCTAAAACATGCGGATTTCGCATATTAACATATTTTATTTATACGATTAAAGTCTCCTTTTCTTATTTAATATCGTACATAGAACTGACCTTTGCAGCGCGAGACGAGAACGGCTCTTCCAACATCAACCAAATCTTAGGCTGCCATCTTTGATACCAATTTCTTGACTTCCTCCTCTCCTCCTCAATGCCAAAGATACGCGCGACATCTTCATCGTCATCTTCATCATTTTCCACAGTGTCTCCTTGAAGTTTAGCAAGCGTCTCCTGCGCATCTCTGTACTGCGTATAGTTCGGCCAGCAACACGGCTCAATCTGTTTCTCATCAATACCCCAAAATTGTAACTCCTCCTCAAACACAGGACCGCAAACGTCTATCGGCACATGCAACTTCCCAGTCCTATAATAATTCAAAATAGTTTCGAAAATCTGAGGGTGTCTGTCGAAGAAGAATTCGCCAAGAACGGCATCGTAATCTGCATTGTTGATGGCGGTCGCTTGGACGATCCATGCAAGACGGGTATCGGGGATATTTTCCAACGTGGACTTGTATGTTTCATGACGCATCCCCCCAACATTGATTTTAATTTTGTTCGATGATTGCTGCGAGAATTGCGCCATCGGTGATTTTCTGGAATGTTCATAACCCTCTTCAGGAACCATGTCCAAAGTTGTAGCAGATTCCATATTTTGACATCAAAGGAGCGAGTGGTCTAATAGACAATTTTCTTTCATTCCTTGTATTTGACTGACCAGTCACATTATCTATTCACTCGATAAGCATACATCTTTTAATTCCTATATTTGCAGCATACGTTTATGCATTTCGAAAGAAGGACCAAATGAGGGTTCGAAAGTGAAACCCCCAAACCAGGGTGTCTACTAGTTGCGTAAACGACACGGTTGGTCTCTCTCCTTTCTCACTTCACATTTTATTCCTGCCACAATTAAACAACTTTCATAATCTCTTGAAGAACAATATTTTGTTATACGCTCAACGATCTTTAACGAAGCTGCTAAGTATTAATTGGAATGAAAGAGGATGTGACAGGATAGGAGAGGGGGATCAGGCAGGGGTAATGGAGTGTGCATGGGTGATAAACGTTAAGTAAACCGAACTTGGGCAAGATACTTGTCTGGAACTTCGTATAGCGAATAAGTTGCAATGAATAAAAAAAAAAAAAGTTTGTCGAACAGTTTTGCTGAGAGCAATCGAATCCAAAGTTACTCAGATTATTTACTATTAAATGAAATCCACTTTTTTTTGTATTTAATTGCTGCTATTTTCCTAAGTAAAACGATCGTAATCCAGGAATAAAAAAAAATCCAAGCAAAGAGTATTCAAAATATTCCCGAAATTCTTCGAAAAATGACTTTTTCATGAAACCAATTCTGATCCGAAGATTATTTGGTTCCTGGTTGTGTTTACTGACAATGTCAAGAAATTTCAAAATTAGTTCGCAGTTCCGAAAAAAAGTTCTAAAAAGATCCTTGGTAAATTAAGGGTACGCGCGCGATTTCTTATTTCAATATATTTCCAAACTGCCAAATAATACAAATTGATCAAAGATGAAAATTCCACAAAATGTTGTAATATCTTTTGGCTGAAAAGTATGAATATGGAACTTTGAGTGATTCGTCACTGGAAAATATGAATTAAAAAACCGTCTTTTGATACTTTGCAAGTTCAACTTATACTGTTATACTGTGTCAACACCCAAGCTTCTCATAAAGACATTTATTGATTTAACACAAAGTATTTCAGAAAGTTTGTTTTCATCTTAATTATTTTCTTTAATCGTTTTCGCCAAAGTGTTGACGTTGCTATGGAGATGATGAATTGTCGGCATGAAAGACTTTAAGCCGTAGCAACTTTATTAACACCTAATAATTAATAAGGATTTTAAGGCATTTAAACGATAATTTTATATGTAAAACTGTTAGTGGGTGGTATAGCGATGTAGTATCAAAGATAAGAAGCTACACCCATGAATTAAAAGAATCAAAAGCTGACAGCTGACTCCATTCAAAGCTGACAGGCGCTGATGTGACAAGGATAAGCTGAATTGGTTATCAGAGATTAGCACTGGTAAGCCAATAACGACGAATTGCAAAAATTATACAATCTCCAAAGCAGAAACGGCGCCATCGGTTTCTTGTGGTGAGGATGGGGAGAGGTGAGATGGGGAGGTGTGAGTAGGAGAGGGTTGGGGGGAGTGGTGAGGATGACAGGGGTGAAGAGGGGAGGGGTGAGGAAGGTATGAGTGAGTAGGGGAGGGGAGGAGTGGTGAGCAGGGGGATGGGTCAGGAGGAGGGTGGTGAGTAGGGAGAAGAGTGGCATGGGTGAGGAGGGAGGGGATTTAATCTATTTAAATTAAGAAAATAATGGCAAAATTAAATAAATGCACTCCTTGAAAGTAAATTTTATGCTCCAAATCATATGAAAATTGTTAATAAACCAAATGCAGGTTGGCGCACCTATGGGCCAAATGAAGTTATTGGGAGGCCAAAAAAGGTTGTTAGAGAGAGCTTTAAATGATAAAATTAAGAGTTGGAAAATTGAACAATCAAAGTAGGAGCGGATCCAAGAAAAGAAGAAGAGGCCAGATTTTATTGGTCGCAGAGATAATTTTTGTTTAAGCCAGTGGATCACATGTCGATCCGAGCCATTAGGCTCATAGGGCCGGTGCTGATCTCCGGCCCCCATGGCGTGAGCAGATGAGAGTACATGTTTTTCCCTGGACGGAACGCCAGTCCATCGTAGGTTAATTCCCCAGCAATACTGGTACTCATCTTATTGCTGAATGGAATGGATGAAGTAGACAAACTCAAGGACACAATGCTGCCCTTGCAGAAGAAATCGATCCCGGTACCTTTTGCATACGAGCATGACTCCTTAACCACTGAGCCACTGCACCTCGGATGACTCCTTAACCACTGAGCCACTGCACCTCGGATGACTCCTTAACCACTGAGCCACTGCACCTCGGATGACTACCTAACCACCGAGCCACTGCACCTCGGATGACTCCTTAACCACTGAGCCACTGCACCTCGGATCGAAGTCGAGCATTTAGAGCACAACATCTTCTAAACATTCAATGAGTTAATTTATTCAAAACAAAAGTCAAATTCTTATAGTAGACGATATTTTATATTTTCCCCTAAATATTCTTAATCGTCAGTCCTTCTATCGTGAAAATATTTTGTATTCTTGTTTGCATCCTTCCCTTTTTTGGGCCACGCGCCCCAAAAAAGAGGGCGCTGCCATTTTCGCTTTCTTTGATTTTCTGCGAGACTTGCATTTATTCCATACATTAGTATAACACACACATGTACGGAACATCTTTGATATGAATATTAAAATCTGAAATGACTTATGACATCAGCCGACTTTGTACAGTTAATCGCGTCGGTCATTGTGTGTGGTGCGAGTAATGAACAGACAAAACGCTTGGTTATCAAGTTTTCACGCCTAGAATTAATTGTTTTTTGTTGAAAATCTTAGCATGTTTATAGTTGAGCCGGATATATTAGTGAATTTCGTTTGGATCCATTGCACTAGTGTTCGCATTTTGCCAAACTGAGTTTAGTAAATGTTTTCATGCAGTCACGTTTGCCAACTTCTGTCGTTAGGCCTAGCGCTACGCCTTGTGGTAAGTCTACTCTTTTACGCTGCGTTAGTGTACCTGTTACTATACCAGGTGAACACGAAGAAAACAGAACCAATGACAATGACATCTCGTGCTTGACAATGACATCTCGCAATGACATGTGCGAGATAATGCCGCATGCTGCGGGAATGTTTAAGCACCTAAGCTCTCTATTCTGGGGCGCGTGGTCCTTTAAAGTGTAGAGGATTATTCTTATACGAACGACATATGTTATTCAAATGTACTGTTGTACAATGTTACGAAGCGAAAGAGTAACTCAGTAAAGCAGCAATTTAAGGCCCAATATCGTGTTAACACGGGCAGTAATATACAATAAAAGTGTAACGTTTCTGATTGGTCGCACACAAATAACGACAACCAATCAATACCCGCCGCCGAAGTGACCCGCCGCGGAAGTAACCAGCACACTGTACACACACACATACACGATGCGTACAGTACGTACTTGGCTGATTAAAGTTTCAAGAAATTTCTTCTTCAAATATGTGAAATTTATGACGTATGAGATGAAGGCATGTGACATGCTATTGATTGTTCATAGCCTATTTTTGTGTTGAACATGGTATAGAATTCTAAGACCGCTCCACAAATAATAATCTGAACGTGATGTTGGCGTTGAAGTAGATTTCACTTTTCAGCCGTTTTAACAAAACTGTTTAGACTCCTAAAACGATTCATGAAATTTCAAATTGCAGATAAGCCTGATGATAGAAAACTGTAAAATTGTAATTTGTGAAAGGGATTTGAGGCGATTTTATTTCATTTTCAGAAGCTTCAACAGATTTGACATCAATCTTTCCAAGTTTATTATCTGATTAAACATATTTGTAAGTCTTGACGTCATCAATTAGCATAGCTTATAGCGTTCACAAACTTTACGGGCGTTACACAATATCCCATAGAACGAATAGTATATGAACTAAAACCTATTCACCATCACACCGCGCATGCGCACACACAAGAAGTTAACAAACTTCGACAGGTGGAAAATGATCGATTTTAAAACAAATTTTCCCACCGTGAATGGTCTGATGATGTCATATTGTAAACTCTCGAAACATCAAACGTCCACAATTTTGAAATTATGAATTTCTTAATGTAAACTGGGTATCTTTCAATGTTCGGTGCGTGGTTGTTTAAGAGGTAATGTAAACTGGGTATCTCTCAATGTTCGGTGCATGGTTGTTTAAAAGGTCGATGATGGTTCGATGCCGTCACAGTTCGTACGAATTCGTGTCAAACATTTAACGTCACAAATACTGGTCAGCAAAGTAAACATAAAGTATCAATATTTTGAATATGATGTCTTTATGACATCACAATGTAATCATATCAAGATAAAATGACATATTTTGTTTATGATACGTTTCTACAATTGTATATAGTGCATTTATTTATCAGAATGGAGCCCATTAGTAAAATAGCATCATTTGTTTTTTTATACAACTTTCGAAATATAATTTTGATTATTTTATGTGAAATAAAGATGATATAACAGTTTTTTATGGCACCATTTAGTGATATTACAATGATTTTTGACGACATATAGACATATGTCTGTATGTTACATATAGACATATGCCTGTATGTTGTCTTCCTGAGCGTGTTGGAATAGTTGGCAAAAAACAGACATCAAAATCAAAAGTGAGACAAAATATAGATTAAAAAGATGGAAGAAGCAGGCCTACTCTTAGACATGGTTGGGAACGGGTATAGTAATCTAAATTACAAAATAAATTAAACAAAATGAAAACAAAACAACAACAACTAATTATAGGGATATAGTGAAACTAGTGATTAAGAACATGTGTATCATCTGTCTGCTAAAACGATTAGTTCAGTGGTCAAGGATCGCATCCTGAAGGAGGGCTTTAAAAGAAAACAAATGGTGAATGAACTACAAATACAATACCGTCTTACGTTCTGTCTCTATAATGTCTGGAAACAACTAAAAACAGACTAGTTGTCACATCCCATCCTCACATTACCAGATTACTCGACGCTCTTAATGCATTGTATTATATTACGTAATGGATTTTGTGGCTTAAAAACAAAAGGATATATCTAAATGTCAGAAAAGTTGTAAAACAATGAAACTCAAGTTACCACATGAAGAAACTTTGGAAGAACAATTCAATTACCAAAAACATATTAATTTATTTAATATACAATGAAAATTATCATGAAAGTGAGGATATTAGTAGAATTTTCACACCAGTCACTTCTACACAAGTGAGACAAATCTTTAAACTTGAGTATATCCTCAATAAAACATATATGGAAGTGATTTTTTCTCCGTTTTGATTCTTTTAAGCTTAAATCTTCTTTCATGTAAGATGAACTTGATTGACCTATGAACTAACCCTTCAAAGAGATTGACTTGTATACACAGCTCACAGTTCCAGTCTGCTCATGCGCACAGAAGAACGTTGTCCCAGAGAGTGTGACGTCATTCGGCCTATATTTCATATAGGCCGAAGGCCGAGAGTTGAAACTGCTGTACCTCAGTGAGTGATACTTTTTGGTTCGTCCTCCACCCATGCTGGTTCCAAGAGAGGGCAGCAGATATGTCGGCACATAATGCAGTCAACAGGTCAATACAAAATTGGCAAGTAATTTAACCTAAAAAATAAAAATTGAAATTCTTTACTCCTAAAAATTATCAATTATATTTATATTAGTTTTAATCATAACGTGTCTTTTTAACCAAGATTAATGTTCAAAATTGTACAGGCGTTTATGGGAGAATCCTTGTTTTAAAGATTCCTTGTTTTTAAAGCCCCCAAATGGCTTATAATCAACATAGAATTTCCCAATATAAATGAAAATTCATAGGTCTTTGGGCTAAGCAAGAATAGGGATCCAGGAAGGGAAGAAGGAGGGGGGGAGGGTGGGGTAGGGGGGGGGGACCTTGGACGGGATCTAAGGGGCGAAGCTCCCGAAAGCTCTGGAATTTTCTTGTTTTTCTTTCACCAGAATGACTGAAAATCAACACAAAGTGACAAAATTGGAGTGATGAAAAAAATAAAAATTCAATTTTAAATTCTCATGTTAATACCTATAGTAGGTTATCACTTATAAACAGGCAAAAGAGAAATTTTGTCTGCAAATTGAGAAAAATAGGGCAAAATTGTGCATGCGTTCATGGGAGAATCCTTAGTCTGAAGATTTCTTGTTTTTAATGCCCCAAAATGGCTTATAATCAACAGAAAATTCCCAAATATATACCATGGGTCTTTGGTCTAAGCAAGGGTAGGGATCGAGGGGGGCCCTTTGGACGGGGTTCAGAGGGCAAAGCTCAGAGGGCGAAGCTCCCGAGAGCTCTGAAAATTTCTTGTTCTTATTCCACCAGAATGACTGAAAATCAACACAAACTGACAAAATTAAAGTGATGAAAAAAAGAAAATTTCAATTTTAAATTCTCATGTATTACCTGTAGTAAGTTGTAAACAGGAAGAAAAGAGTTTTCGTCTAAAATTAAGAAAATTCGGGCGAAATTTTTGATATTTCGTTACATATCGTCAACTCATCGTGAAACTACATATGCTTACAATCTTTCCGGTTACGGATACGAAACATAACACTTTCGTAAACTTGGTATTAAAGATGTAAGCGTTCACCAAAACCTTCAAACAAACATGCATCAGTCAATGTTTTAGGTACCAGAAACAGCTATTTTGGTGCTGTGTTAAGGGCCCTTGGCGTTGTCCCGGCGAAGCTCTGGAAATTTTCTTCTTTTTTGGGGGCTTCACGAGAATGACTAAAAATCAACACAAACTGACAACATTTAAGTGATGAAAAAAAGGAAAATTCAATTTCAAATTCACGTATAGTAGGTTATCACTTATAGACAGGCAGAAAAGAAATTTCGTCTGAAAATTGAGAAAAACTTGTTGCAATTTGCAAGAGTTATTTGTTCTTGATTTTTAAGTTTTTTTTTCTTCTGATGAATATCAAATTTCTATTGGTTGCTGAAAAAACGGTTCATTTGGAAGCAATCTAAAAATTAAATTTTTATTCGAAAATTCACAAGAAATTTGGACCTTCCATGCTAGTGCTGAACACCTCCTATATCAAGTACAGGTACAGGGCAGATTCACAATTAGAGCCCTTCTGCCTTGGCGAGCGCCATCGAAAAACTCGCGAGCCGGGAATGGAACCCGGGCCGATTAAATCGAAGTTAAGTGATTAGATCACTCGCCTTGGTGGTAGTCGTAGTTCGGAAGATATATTTAAAGAACGATGCAATTTGACATGTTACATCATGTTACATAATCTTGTTACGTCATCAACCTCATCAAATCGATCTAAAGAACAGCTGTTAACAGTGGCATTCTCCACAAAAGCAAATGACATAAAACCGCTGCCTTCTTCAATATTGCTATTTTTTCCAGTTAATATTCAAAAATGCGAAGGGGGGAGGGGGTGTTGTGCGTGGCATGCGCTTGTAAATTTATGTGAATGAGATAATCAACACAAACTGACAAAAATGGGGGAATTTAAGAAAAATGTTTCAATTCATTAAACTCAGATAAGCATTATCTGATTACCATTTCTAAACAGGCAGAAGAAAAATGACTCCTGAAAATTCGGAAAAAATTGTGCATGGTTAAGCCTTGGTCTGAAGATTTATGGTTTTGGATGTCCCAAATGCCAAAATGGCTTAAAAACAACAAAAATTTCCAAAGCGTATATGACAATTCGTGGGGTTCTAGCTGGTGCGAAGCAAGAGTAGGGACACAGGGGAAGAAGTCGCGCTTAAGGGTCCATAAACGGGGAGCGAAGCCGCGAAAGCTCTGAAGATTTATTGTCAGATTGTTTTTGATGCTTAAAATTGGCTGAAAATCAACACAAACTGACAGAAATTCGGAAAATTTAAGAAACGATTAAAAGATAATTTAAAGCTCTCATGTTCAATTTACTCAGATAAGCAGGGCTGCAGGGTTACCGTTTCTAAACGTCCGGAAGAACGTTCTCCTGAAAATTGAGAAACTTCGGGAAAAATTGTGCAAGCTTTCATGGGTGAAGCATTAAAGCCTTGGTCTAAAAATTGTTTGCCCAAAAGTGGCTTAAAATCAACACAAAAATCCAAAATGTAATTGATGAAAAGAACATTTAAGTTCTACAACGTTGAAATCTATTTAGATAAGCATTTTGGGTTACCATTTCTAAACTGGCCGAAGAGAGATTGTAAGGTTCATGGACACAGCTCTAGTAGGATCCATCCTCTAGGGGCGAATCCCCGGAAGATTTCTAGTTTTTGATGCCCCAAAATTGCCCATGATCATCGGGGCTCTTGATTTTCAACGTGTGTGGGTGGGCATTTTTCAGATACATCCCAGTTGCCTAATCCGAGCCCAGTCAGCATCACACCGAGTCGAGTTAACATGTGGAAATAATTCTGATTATCTAGACGATTCGGGCATGATTGAGATGTACCCTGATTTTCAGTTCATCCGACATTTTATATTTCTGCCCGACTAGGTGCCCAAATAGAATGTTGTCACCATTATGATGCCGAGTCGAGTAGGTATGATTCTGATATCTAGACGATTCGGGCATGGTTGAGATGTATCTATGATTTAAACAGTAGGCCTACATCTGACATTTTAAATATCTTCCCGACTAGGGACTAGGTGCCCAAGTATGATGTCAGCATCACGATGCCGCGTCCAGCTGATTTATTGTTAATTTTTGACAAACCTTTTCCAGTTTGCACTAAAAATCCTTAATTATGGACTAAGCAACTTTAATTTTGGACCAAAATCTACAGAATAGATCCAAAACCTTTCAGATAAGGAGGTCAAAGTCTTAATAATATTAGGGCCATGCACACCTCCCTCCCCCTTGCCCCTCCATCCCCTCACAATAATTTTCAAATAGGCCTTTTACAGTTTTCCTTTTTCTCCGATGGTCAATTGCCAAAACTTGTCGTGGCAAGGGTTGTACGTATTCAGATATAAGATGGGCAGGGGCGGATCCAGGGGGGGGGGGGGGGAGTTGGGAGGGGGCGCTGGGCTATGACCCCTGATATTTTTCCCATGTCACGGTTTATGTAAATTTTCGGGATATTTCAATCAATTTTCGGGAAATTCCTTTTTCAATCTTTGTGAAATTTCCTTCATTTTCGTGTCTTTGTTCTTCGATGTTTCGGTAAAAAAATTGTAAAAACATTTTAAGGTAAATTTGCTTCATTTTTGGGCATTTTTTCTCCAATTTTTGTTGAATTTCCTTCAACGTTTTGAAACTGTCTTTTAATTTTGGACAATTTCCTTCATTCTCATGTAATTTTTTTCATTTTTCGGAAAAACTTCTTTTATTTTGAGACGATTTCATCATTTCACGTATTGACTATGCCAATAGTGTATTGTTTGGAGTAAACTCTAATTTGATTAGACTGTTAGAAGATTAAAGGTTTAACAAAACAATGCGGCTAGGCTTATATTGAATCAAACTCGCTCCTGTCTTGCCACCCCTCTTCTCTACCAGTTACACTGGCTTCCAATTAATTAACGAATCGTTTTTATATTCTTACCTATTTATCTTATTTTAACATTTCTTTATGTCAATGTATATGGTATTTATCATGTAATGCGCTTAGAGCTTTTTAAGATCAAGCGCACTATAAAATTTAATGATAAATGTAAGTGCACATTGTACAAATGCGTTTCGACCAATCAAAACACACGAATTCAAACCTATTTACCTCCACGTTATAGAGACGATAACTGGCCTTTACAACAATGCAGTGCACGGATGATGCAAGTCCCTTGATGGTAGCTTTGGGCCACTTTCTGTAGTCGTTAACACTTTTAATATTTTTGGAATTTTCTGTTCTAAATTTTCAGGTAAATTTTAATAAGTCTATGTTGTTTCTTCGGGGTGCGTCAGCTCACGATATTTTAAATTTTCCGCATTTGTATGGTTTACACTGGACAACAGGCCACCCCGAATTTGAATATTGAGTTACTTTGATTAGGAGCCCCCTTGGCAGGTCAGCTTCTACAAACGATGAATATAAATTCGGCTCTTGGTTCATTTAGTAATATAGATATATGGGTCTTACTATTTTGCAGATAGACTGCAAACTGGAACTATATATATATATATATATATATATATATATATATATATATATATATATATATATATATATATATATATATATATATATATATATATATATATATATATATATATATATATATATATATATATATATATATATATATATATATATATATATATATATATATATATATATATATGTGTGTGTATATATATATATATATATATATATATATATATATATATATATATATATATATATATATATATATATATATATATATATATATATATATATATATATATATATATATATATATATATATATATATATATATATATATATATATATATATATATATATATATATATATATATATATATATATATATATATATATATATATATATATATATATATATATATATATATATATATATATATATATATATATATATATATATATATATATATATATTTATATATATATATATATATATATATATTTATACATATATATATATAATCTTTTACCTGCTTACAGTTTGGCGGAAATATCCGCGTATACCATAGTCAAAGTACAGGGACCGCCTAGATCGGGGGATTGGGGTGGGTGGGGGTAGAGGGTCCATAAAATGGTCGTTTTTACTTCAGCATGTTCAGGTTTTTCGAAACAGTATGTAATGCATTACATTATACTCCATGGTGACTGGGTGAAGTCTTTAAGTGTTCTTAGTGATGTATGCGTAGAAGTGTTAAATGGGTCTGAACCAAAAAGCAAAACAAAAATCCAGGTCTTTGCTTTCCGAGAACAAATCTCGCCTGACCCGAACAAGGAGGTACCTCCGAAATCCGAAACCCATCTCCCCCACTCCCATCTCAAATTCGGCCGCTTTTAAATGCAGCATAAATTGCTTTACAGCATTTTTGTTTCAATTAATTTTTGATAATTTTCTAAGATTAATTGTAATAATAATTTCATGGTTTCCGGTTATAGGTCTTCGTTTTCCAGGTCTTCGTTTTCCAGATCTTGGGTCTTTGTTTTCTTAACACCCATTCTTGACTCCCGGGCGTTAAACAACATTGCCTATATTAAGTCATTATTAAGTTAAAAAGAACATAAACTTGTTTGCATTCGTAGATGGTAAAAGTAGCTTGTCCTTTTTACAGTTAAAAAAAAAAAACTATATTTTCCTCCTGATTATAAGCTCAATATCTTCATATAATTCTTCAAATTGTTTTCCCAGATCTTCGTTACTAAAAATGACGGGAAAATCTATTGCTGCTAGGATTTGATTGGGGTATGGTAAAGACTCAAAAGCGTTTGATGCCTGAGATTTAAAAACGCTGTAAAATTTCAATTTTTAACTGATTTAGATGGAATTCCTGCTACTGTGATGATTTTTAATATATTCTAAGCAATTTAACTGTTATTGTTTCTAAACCACCAAACCACTCTATAAAGAGAGTGGTTTGCATTGGAAAATATGCGATTTAACAAAGATGAATTCCTTTTTAATGATTCAATTGTTATAAAAAAATAGATACTCTGAGTAATTACGAAACTAATTTGTGGCACTATTGTCTTGTGGTATTTCAGAAGGCAATAGTACAATTACTACGTGCTTATATAGGACACCGCCAGTATACAGACGCAAAATACGTTATATTTAGATTTTGTGTCTATTTTAAACACTTTCCTGGTGCACATTCGTCTACTATGACGAAGGTTTGTACAGATCAGCATGACCTATATCAAGTCATTATTAAGTTTAAATGAGAATAGACCTGTTTGCATTCGTAGATTACAAAAATAGCTTGTCCTTTTCTCACTTAAAACTAACAGTTATATTTATCGCAGATTGCAATCTCCGTAATTGTTTAAAAAGCCTTTCGTTACAATAACTCATGTGCTTATCGCGTAAAATATGTAAATTAGTGTTGTACTTCCCTTACGGTACCGGTTTTATCGACAGTCGTAAGATTTATAGGACATTTAGAAAGAGGCAATTATTTACATAACATGTACACTGCATGGGGTAATATAGTCATACCACATGTAGATACGTATTTATACCTAGTTTTGTTATTTTTCATTGTTGCATCATTACTGACCGTTGCAATTTGACATTTGAAAGAGCGCGTGTGTTGGCTAAAAACATCGATCTTCCAATAAATAGCGTAACATTTTAACTAATTTTTGTTTTTCCTGATTTACCTTCTATCTCTTAGCGACTTTCAAAATCATTGTATACTGCTTTTAACTGTTCTGTTCAACCGAAAGTTCCAGAAGACTAAAATTCTCATCGGCAATTTTGAGCCGATTCCTCTTATACCTCAGAAGGAAGAAACATTGTCCAAATGGCAAGCTGTAGTATCTTGTGAGATAACAAGGCTTAGAGCTATTAAACGATGGGAGCCATACTCCATGACTGAGGGTATTTACTGCCGAATACAAGTATTACATGATTACTTCCAAGCAAACACTTAATGATGCAATTTAAAGAAAATCATTGCTGATTAAAGAATTAGTTCAGTGGTGAATGTCGATCTTATATGAAAGAGGACTTTAAAAGAAACAAAATGATGACGAAAGCGTTCAAAAATTGTATCTGTGTAGAAATGACTGGTGTATAGTTGCGTCTTCATCCTCACATTCTTAACAATTGTTAATGTATGTCAAAGAAAATGTATTTATGTTTGCATTATTTAAATTATTTTTCCTCGAACTTTCTTAAGCTTCAGGTATATTATAAATACCCTTCCTAATAGTTTTATTACTTTTTTGATATATTCCGTGGTTTTTTAGCCACAAACTCGCAGGAGCAATTATGATAGAATACATAAAGACTGAGGAAATTAAGACTTATGACATCACAACTAGCATGATTTCAGTCGTTTCTACACGAATGATTCTAAACTTTAAACTTAGATATCTCCTTAACGGAATCAGATTTTTGAATACTTTCTTCACTATTTTATTTCGTTTGAAGTTCTCTTTCATATAAGGTTGACCCTTGACCTAATTCTTTAATTTCCTCAGGTTGTAAAAGTTGGTTAATTTACTACATTCTACTTTACTACATTCTTGGTATACATAGCCATGTACAATTATGGTTTTACAGCCACACAATCTCAGAAATAGAATACTATATATTCAAAATATTGAGGAATGTGAAGATCCGGGCACAAATATTCTTGTAGACTCTCCACAACAGTCGTTTCTATACAAAAGACACACAACTTTAGTGCAGTAGTTTCTTCACCATCTTGTTTCTTTAACAGCCCTCCTTCACATCAATTAAACTTGCTGCAATAAATGTACTAATTATTCATTAAAATATCCAAGTTATCATTTTTTTCCCGACATGTGTTGGTATGAAAAACTAGACATGTCTGTATGACTGTAATGTTACAGTCAGACATTCTTCAAATGTCTTATGTACTTTATGACATGGGCGTGATCGATGATTCTGCCGTCGGAGTCTTTCACTCCTTGATGGCTTGTCAATTGTAATTTGGCAGAGTCTTGTTAAAATAATACTTTTAAAATAGTACATTTCTTACTATTTACGCCCAAATGCCGTCGAAATAAATCTGAACTTAAATTGGATAAATTGGCTACTTCGTTTATTTATTTCCGCCTTTTTTCAAACCGTTGAAACTAAAGAACTTGCTCAATTTATATATCCTGATTAAGGCAAAATTGCCAAAGGCATAGACCCTTTACAATGGGGAGGGCCCCGTGTCTGGATACGGTATTTTTGTACATACGTATTTTCTACACTAACAGTATCTTTTCAACAAAAGAAAAAGAAAAACCCTTTCAAACGAATGTGAATTTCCCATCAAGCAGTTAAGTCTCGATTTTCAATCAATGTAAATGGCAGTCAACACTGATTTAACTGCACATTCTTTAAGGAATTTATCACGAGTTGTGCGTAGATTGATCGCTATATGAATTGCTTTTCCAGGGTATTAACTTTTCTTGCAGCATTCCGAGGCTACGCAGGGATTGAATGTTACGAGGGGTGCATAAATTGGTAGGGAATTGTATGTTATGAGGGGTGCATAAATTGGTGGGGTATTGAATGTTATGAGGGGTGCATCAATTGGTAGGGAATTGTATGTTATGAGGGGTGCATAAATTGGTGGGGTATTGAATGTTATGAGGGGTGCATCAATTGGTAGGGAATTGTATGTTATGAGGGGTGCATCAATTGGTAGGGAATTGTATGTTATGAGGGGTGCATCAATTGGTAGGGTATTGTATGTTATGAGGGGTGCATCAATTGGTAGGGTATTGTATGTTATGAGGGGTGCATAAATTGGTAGGGAATTGTATGTTATGAGGGGTGCATCAATTGGTAGGGTATTGTATGTTATGAGGGGTGCATAAATTGGTAGGGAATTGTATGTTATGAGGGGTGCATAAATTGGTGGGGTATTGAATGTTATGAGGGGTGCATCAATTGGTAGGGAATTGTATGTTATGAGGGGTGCATCAATTGGTAGGGAATTGTATCTTATGAAGGGTACATAAATTGGTAGGGTATTGTATGCTATGAGGGATGCATAAATTGGTTGGGTATTGTATGCTATGAGGGATGCATAAATTGGTTGGGTATTGTATGTTATGAGGGGTGCATAAATTGGTAGGGTATTGTATGCTATGAGGGGTGCATAAATTGGTAGGGTATTGTATGTTATGAGGGGTGCATAAATTGGTAGGGTATTGTATGCTATGAGGGATGCATAAATTGGTTGGGTATTGTATGTTATGAGGGGTGCATAAATTGGTAGGGTATTGTATGCTATGAGGGGTGCATAAATTGGTAGGGTATTGTATGTTATGAGGGGTGCATAAATTGGTAGGGTATTGTATGCTATGAGGGATGCATAAATTGGTTGGGTATTGTATGTTATGAGGGGTGCATAAATTGGTAGGGTATTGTATGCTATGAGGGATGCATAAATTGGTTGGGTATTGAATGTTATTAGGGGTGCATCAATTGGTAGGGTATTGTATGTTATGAGGGGTGCATAAATTGGTAGGGTATTGTATGTTATGAGGGGTGCATAAATTGGTAGGGTATTGTATGCTATGAGGGATGCATAAATTGGTTGGGTATTGTATGTTATGAGGGGTGCATAAATTGGTAGGGTATTGTATGCTATGAGGGGTGCATAAATTGGTTGAATATTGTATGTTATGAGGGGTGCATAAATTGGTAGGGTATTGTATGTTATGAGGGGTGCATAAATTGGTAGGTATTTTATGTTATGAGGGGTGCATACATTGGTAGGGTATTGTATGTTATGATGGGTGCATAAATTGGTAGGTATTGTATGTTATAAGGGGTGCATAACTTGGTAGGGTATTGTATGTTATAAGGGGTGCATAAATTGGTTGGGTATTGTATGTTATGAGGGGTGCATAAATTGGTAGGGTATTGTATGTTATGAGGGGTGCATAAATTGGTAGGGTATTGTATGTTATAAGGGGTGCATAACTTGGTAGGGTATTGTATGTTATAAGGGGTGCATAAATTGGTTGGGTATTGTATGTTATGAGGGGTGCATAAATTGGTTGGGTATTGTATGTTATGAGGGGTGCATAAATTGGTAGGGTATT
This sequence comes from Chiridota heheva, assembly GCA_020152595.1. Taxonomy (NCBI): domain Eukaryota; kingdom Metazoa; phylum Echinodermata; class Holothuroidea; order Apodida; family Chiridotidae; genus Chiridota; species Chiridota heheva. Next base: position 992,985 of record JAIGNY010000279.1, on the reverse strand, counting down.
GTATGTTATGAGGGGTGCATAAATTGGTAGGGTATTGTATGTTATGAGGGGTGCATAAATTGGTAGGGTATTGTATGTTATGAGGGTGCATAAATTGGTAGGGTATTGTATGTTATGAGGGGTGCATAAATTGGTAGGGTATTGTATGTTATGAGGGGTGCATAAATTGGTAGGGTATTGTATGTTATAAGGGGTGCATAAATTGGTTGGGTATTGTATGTTATGAGGGGTGCATAAATTGGTAGGGTATTGTATGTTATGAGGGGTGCATAAATTGGTAGGGTATTGTATGTTATAAGGGTGCATAACTTGGTAGGGTATTGTATGTTATAAGGGGGTGCATAAATTGGTTGGGTATTGTATGTTATGAGGTGCATAAATTGGTTGGGTATTGTATGTTATGAGGGTGCATAAATTGGTAGGGTATTGTATGTTATGAGGGGTGCATAAATTGGTAGGGTATTGTATGTTATGAGGTGTGCATAAATTGGTAGGGTATTGTATGCTATGAGGGGTGCATAAATTGGTTGGGTATTGTATGTTATAAGGGGTGCATAAATTGGTAGGGTATTGTATGTTATGAGGGGTGCATAAATTGGTAGGGTATTGTATGCTATGAGGGGTGCATAAATTGGTTGGGTATTGTATGTTATAAGGGGTGCATAAATTGGTAGGGTATTGTATGTTATGAGGTGTGCATAAATTGGTAGGGTATTGTATGCTATGAGGGGTGCATAAATTGGTTGGGTATTGTATGTTATAAGGGGTGCATAAATTGGTAGGGTATTGTATGTTATGAGGGGTGCATAAATTGGTAGGGTATTGTATGTTATGAGGTGTGCATAAATTGGTAGGGTATTTTATTGCTTCATCTTAAACATCTATTCGTATTGAGGATGGGTGTATCAATTACTTTGCAACATCTGCATGCTAATTGGAAATCATCGAATATATCGTCATTAAACCGCTTGGTTATAATCCCATTCAAAAAACATACGAAGAATGATCTGCAATGTACACCGTAACTATAAAGGAAGACCAGTTCTTTAAATCGTCTTGGGGAAAATTAGCTTATTTATTTTGACACGTATTATTTAATAAAAATTAAAATTGCGAAACATGCTACAAACATCGAATATTGACGATTTTTTAAATGCATTTGAATAAGAATTTTCACTCTAATGTTTGCTATCAATATTTATGGCGAGTGAAAAGTAGGTGACATCCAGTCTTTGCATTCTATAGAAATATCTCTTTAAAAAACGTCTGCCTGAAAATTCCTAAATGACAGCATCTTTTTTATGAGAAAAAAGTTTTTCTCTTGTCAAGGAAGTGACTTTCACACAACAGATTAAGGGAAGACAAAGTGGTCGATTTTCAATCACGCTGAGGGCCAATATAGGTTTAACAGCGCATTACCGTTATTAGAAAATGTACAGTTTTATTTGATGCGCCTGTTGATCTGGTATTAAAGGTAGAATTATTAATTGACTCATCTGACAGTGTATTGAAGACACTTCTGTTCTTAGAGGGTGAATGAATTCCATTGTCTTGCCACTGCGTGCTAACAAAGTTTGAAAAATAATACACAAGTAAACGGCTGGACTGTGAAGTCTAGTCATAAATGATTTACAATATATACCGTATCCTTAAAGCGCTTGGGGCATCTAGGGAATGAAAAAACAAAACAAATTGCAAGGCGTTCCTCCAAATGATTCAAAATTGACAATTGTAATGAATTTTTATTTGATCTGGCAGTCTCCATTACATTAATATTCCTTGATTCGAACGATTCAATCGAATGTATCTTAAAATTAGATTTGACCGGACTGCTATCAACAGTGCAGGAGATTCCCCTCTTCAGGAGAAAAATTATTTTCCCCTGAAAAGGGGAAAACGTATGTAAATTATGAAACTTCTGGATTTCCATTTACAAGTGCTTTGACCTAAGGTATGTATATGCGGTCATTGTATGTGCGAAGTGACCAGGCTGCCTTGTGTGCATACCTGCTTATGCAATGGATATTCTCTTTCTTGTTTGGTACTGGATGGTACTGGATGGTCTTTGCGTTACTTCGATAATCCTCAGCAAAAACAGGCCAGAATTTGTAAGTTTGTCATCGATTATCTCTTAAACGGCGTCGTGGATGTCCATTTGGGTACTAAATAATTTGTAGATTAATAAGTATAGATTTTGAAAATGCAAAAATAAAATTGACCTTCTTGGTTATGAAATTCATAGAACCCATCCAAGTTATGTGTCATAGCGTTACGCTGTTTCGTTAGAGGCATCATGGGTAATCTTCAAAATGGCGTATTTTCTTTTAAAGAGGAGAATCTCCTGAACTGATAAATCTGAACTATCGTTGTTTGTACTAAATCTTAGAGACGATCATGCTTTACACTTAAAATTAACGAAGAAAAATGTAACAGAAGATGTGTCTGAGAATTGATATAACAGTTTGAATAAAGCCATATAGTTATTGTGCCCAACAACAGGAAAAGGCGTATCAAATTTTATCCCAAGGGTGTCCAGTGCACACTCATCCTAGTTGTAAAGTCCCTAAATGTTGACAAATTAATATCAAATGGTAATCAATTGGTCAATTTTATCTCTGTTTAAAGTTTCGTCTCGTCCACGGTTACTACGCGTTTCAGCGTTCGTAATACTTCAAACTGCTGTGTTTATAGTAAGTTTATTCGTATTTTTTGCAAGTCAACCTTGTACTTAACTTAAGATTATGTATTGTATTGTGATGCATTTTCAAATTTCAAAAGATTTTACAAATGAATAGACAAAAATGGAAGAGTGAGGGAGGGAGGTTTGATGTCATAGGTTTTATACACCAGTCGTTTCAAAGCAAACCTATTATGTATCTAATGAACGGACTAAGAAAGCAAAATGTCCGCGCAAGTTTTGTTTTCTTCCTGTTATCCATAGCAGAATTTGAAGATTAGAAGATGGACATTTATAAAGATAAGAAAATCCTTTACAGATATATTATCTTACGAAGCATCTTAAAATTAAATTATTACCAAAAAAAATCAGAACCCTTTAACAAATATTAAATTTTAAAAATGTAATTAGACATTTGATTCAACAGTGTCATTCATATAGTTATTGTGTCCAACAACATAAAAACAAGTACCAAATTGTATCGCAAGGTGTCCAGTCTACATTCGTTCTAGTTGTTTACACATTCAGAGAAAATGGTCAATTGGTCAATTTCATCTATCAGTCTATGTGTAAAGTTTCGTCTCGTCCACGGTTACTACGCGCTTCCGTGTTCGTAATACTTCAAACTGCGGTGTTTGTAGTAAGTTCTTTCGTATTTCTTGCAACTCAACCCTTGTGTATTTATCTTCAAAGAGCTGAGATTGAAACAAGTATTCTTTCTTTCTTCCGGTGTTAATTGGACAGGACTAAGAGCAATGTAAATCATTTGCTTTTAAGGAATCTGTCTTCTTTCTACCTTCAAGTTTATATAACTTGGATCCATTGTAGGCGAATCGGCGGTTGTCTAAATGGTAAAAATAAAGAGGTTAACTTTTGACGCGTAAGATGAATCTGACATGTGTGAAATAGAAGAAATTAAGAGGCAACGTATCCAAATATCTGACAGAAATCAAGGACACACTGTTCAAATTAGTATGCTTCTCTCGTTTTATTTGCTCCCGTTGCTTTCATTTGCATACGTCAATTGAAATGTCAACGTGATAAAAGAAAGGCTTAATCATTATATATATATATATATATATATATATATATATATATATATATATATATATATATATATATATATATATATATATATATATATATATATATATATATATATATATATATATATATATACATATATATATATATATATATATATATATATATATATATATATATATATATATATATATATATATATATATATGAAGAGGTAGATAAGTAGGTGTTTTTAAACAGTCCGCTTCACGCTTCCGATCGGGAGATCTCCCGATTGGGAGATCGTAGTGACCATAATTATCTCACCACCCACATATACATATATATGGAGATGAGATATTGTAGTCACTTTGCTGTATAGGCAAAGAACTGTCTGTACCTCCTACACTACATGGCCACCCTATTAATATTAAGGGGCTGGTGGGGTCCATCAGGGTGTCTCATATGATAACCTCATATTAGGGGTTAGGGGTTATAAGTTTTTGTAACGGGACAAAATTTGGTGATTTTTGCGTCCGTGTGTGTGTGTTTGTGTGCGTGTGTATGTGTGTGTACAGTGTACATAGGCACTTCCGCAGCGGGTATTAGTTGGTTGTCGTTATTTGTGTAAGACCAATCAGAAACGCTTACTGTATATTACTGTCAATGTGAACACGATATTTTGCCTTTAAGATTTCCCAAACTCAAAAGTATGCAAAAATTACAATATATTTCTTGAAGAACAAATTTCAAACTGTGAACAATATCTGCGCTAGAATGACAAATCAATTAATGCACTTTTTGAAATGTTCTTCTGTTATCTATTGAGATTGAGATGTTTATATCAATTTCACTTAACGAAAATTATCAAGAATGTTTCAAAAACATTTATAATATGCTTAAATTTCACGTGAAGACAGTTGACAAGCCGAAAACGTTTTCTTATACAAATATTAATCAATATATTATTTTTTCATATATTCAGCATTTAATTTGTGCCCGCTGCCTCGAGCTGGCAAAGACCTATAGCGGGATAATTAGGCCTATGAATATTGTGGGATCAACATGTTTCTCCACATGTCACTCCCCGACCAATTCATGCAATTGGATTGCGTGGCTACATTGAAACTTATGGTACAAGCGACCAGTTTGGGATACTTTTCCTACCAGAACACGAAATATTGGGGTATTTTGTGATGTATATTGTGTGACTACACCTTCAAGTCTCCCCCCCCCCCACACACACACATCCACACCCACACCCACACACACACAGCCGCACACACAATACGTACAGTACTACTTAATTAGAAACGATCCACATCCGTATCCGTATGTAACATAAAGGTATGAATAACACAATTTTGCGAATATAACTGAAAACGTTTTTCACCCTTTTTTTCACAGCGAATATTTTTGTGTTGCCCGGTCTTTATGTGTTGCCGTCGTCACGTGATATTTATGCATCTTTTAAATGCTTGCATATTTGGAATTTTTCGAAAATGTTTGGCGCGATTCGCAAAAATTCTTGAATTGATATATATATATATATATATATATATATATATATATATATATATATATATATATATATATATATATATATATATATATATATATATATATATATATATATATATATATATATATATATATATATTTATATATATATAAATAAAATATAATATATATATATATATATATATATATATATATATATATATATATATATATATATATATATATATATATATATATATATATATATATATATATATATATATATATATATATATATATATATATATATATATATATATATATATATATATAAAAATCTGTAAAAAAATCAAAAAAATCATATCATAGTGTGAAAATTGTTGGATGGAAAAAAAATCTCCATCGCTTGTTCTGTACTAAGTACAGATCACGTGATATTTGCACAATGTTTGAAATTTTTGAAAGATTCATGTTATAAACATAAATATTTAAGGATACAGCAGATTAAGGGCTAAAGCAGCCTCCCCTTATACTTCCACACCACTCCCCCCGCATCCGTTTTAAAGTACAATAATATAAGAAACAATGTGATTTTTGGCTAAAATGTGGTCCAAATTGTTAAGCTTAAGCTTTAATTTTTAGTCTAACGTGGATTTGTAAGCCTAACAGTAAATGTTTTAACTTTAAAATTTTTAAGTTTGAAGACACTAACCGTGAAACTTTTAACCTTAAGACTTAATATTAAGCCTAACTGATTTTCAACCCTAACGCAAATTTTTTAAGACATAACTTTGGAATTTCAAACCCTAACGTGTATTTTTTAAGTCTAACACTGTTTGTTTTACCCTAACGCAGATTTTTAAGAGCTAAACTGTGAAATTTTCAAACCCTAACGCATATTTCTAAGACATAACCGTGAAATTTCAAACCCTAACGTGCATTAAACACCAATTTCTTTTAACCCTAAAACCCCAAGGCAGATTTTTAAGAGATAAATCGTTAAATTTTCAAATCAGAACTCAAATTATTAATCCCAAAACTTGAGTGTTTTTCAGCCCTGACGCAGATTTGTAATCATACAGTATATATTAGTTAAAGATACGACATGGGAGGAAGGAAGGGGAGGGGGGGGGGGGGGGCTTTAACCCCAGTCACAAATGTGTGTGTGCGTGTATATATTATTTAAAGTGAAATCACCCATATGGTTACACACTAACAAACTGAAGCCGATTTTCAAAGTGGAACCACACACCTGTGGCCTCAGTTTGAAATGCATGAATTGAAGTCCAGATGCAGTGATATATCCGAACCAAGGCAAAATTGGACTGGCTTCGTTTTCCGTCATAAAAGGTTTTGCCTCAGTTGAGTATATTTACACACTTACTCACTTTCAGCTAATCACAACTTTCTAATTAAATTGATTAATAGCGTCCTCTTATTCTATCATGTGAATGCATTCTGTTGATTCTATCGCGTGGTTTCAGTTTGAAAATAAAACAGTAAGGTTTCACTTACACGGAATACATTCACGGTTTCTATTTGACTGGTCAGCTTGATGGCTCCATACGGCAGGACTATACGGGCGTGGTTTCACTTTGAAAATATCACATTTTCTGCTGAAGCATTGACGATTGTTTTCTGTCGTGGCCCTCAGAACACGGCAGGACTAGTGTTGTAAACTACATGCGCCGGAAATCCGCCATCTTCATACTCTAACTTGAAAATTTGAGAATAATTACAAACCTTCTTAAATCAAACTAATGATTTTTATATATTTTGAAAAATGTAAAACTTAATACTGCGTGATTATTTTTACAAATTCGGAATCGGGAGGTGGTAAAAACGTTAATAATATACAACATTTCCATTCAATGTCCTAAATACAATTTTTGTTGGGCGCTACCATTATAGAAAGAGGAAGCAAAATGTGTCAAAATAAAGATTATTTCCAGCCAGTGAACTGAAACAAAGAACACTGTTGTAAATGCTGCGGAAGTAGGCTGTTTTGCGCCAATAAGACATCCTGGACTGACTTGCTTGAATACGTCAAAGCATTACAATCTTTGTGAATGCATATAAGGAGTTGTTATTTGCACAACTCACTGATGCATAGAACCAGAATAAAATGATCTGATCATTCAACTGACATACCTGTCTACAGACCACGAGGCCCCGGGCTTAAGCCTGGGTTGGGTAGACACGCCAGTGTACCACAACTGGTTATCAAAGGCCGTGGACATTGACTTGGTTGTCGATGTTATGTCTGTCCGTACGTCGTACCTGTGTTCTCGTCCGGGTCGTATTAAGCGTTTCGTGATAGCATTGTTACTATCATAACCGAATACGCAGGCGACGACCCCGTCATTGTAATTGTGTGTTCACTCGTCGTCGTCGTCGTCGAACTGACGTACTGGGCATGGAAGTGGATTAAAGTTGAACGTATCTGGAGTAAAACTGCATTTACTGTTCTAATGCCGAAATACTTTAATAAACCCAAATTGTATCAATGGCGATGGATTTGAAAAACAAAATGTATTTGCAATTGAACCTTTATTCTGTCCTTATAACAAGGAAGTTGAACAAATTCCTTGCTTATCAGGCCTGTAGCCAGGAATTTATAAGAATGTATACGTTTTCGTACAAAAGTGCAACATGACTTTTCCTTCTCCTTAAAAATTTGTTCTAGCAAATCATAACCACAAAATTACTGTAGCAAATAATGAGACCACTTATCCTAATAAAGATAACCACTCAAACACACAATAAGGACTTCATCCATTGCTAATATGATACTCAACACCAACTTACACAACAACTCAGGACTAACAGGAGAACAAATGTAATGGAGCCATCGGTAAGGGAAATTTGATCCTAATTTCTTGTGGTTTTCAGAATGATGAAAATGAAGAGGAAAAGTCTTGACCCGAACTACTTATCTATTAGGTCGGGTCATACTGTTTGAAGCTTCAAGGAGCAGAACAAGCAATGAACAATCTTGAAATTATTGGTGCCTATTATTTTGTTGGATTTCAAAAGGGCACTTTCTCAACAAAAAGTGTTCAGTAATTTGAAAGGGGGTTCGTTTTTCGTATGAAAGGGCAAAATATCTTGAAATGCTGGAGGCTTATAATTTTAGATTTCAAAATGGCGCTTTATCAACAAGAGGGTTTTCCTTCACTCGATTGCCCCCTCCTTGGCTCTTTTAATCGAGAATTATATTCTATATTTTATTTTAATGAAGGAAATATGGATTTCAAATTAATTGTTGTTTAATGAAGGTTGTATTTTAACGATTACAATGCTACAATCTATTTCAGCAATACTAATTAAAGAAATGTATGAAATTGTTTTAATTCGCAAAAAAATCGTGTAAATTGGCAACGCTGAGGAATGTAAACAAAAACTTCCGGTGCCAATCCGATATCTTAATAGCCAGGTCTAAAACGTGATATGAAGAATTGTATTATTTACAAATTTTTACTGATTCAAAAACATAATAGAAAATATTTTTACAAATATTTCTTGAAGAGTCACAAAGAGATATACTATTATTTGCTGTGCGCTTAAGGTGATAAGATCAGTAACTCCGTGTATTGCTTTGTTGTTTAAACTGTTGATAATAAATTCAACCGTTGATATTTATTTTATTTTCAAATTCTGTAATTCTAAAGATGAAGACTTTTGGAAATGATATTTTGCTGGATATTAAAATGTTAAAATCTGCTCTTTAAAAAATGTTGAAAATGATTTTGAAAGATTACGGTAAAATTTCTGGTGAATGCCAAATTTGCACTGGTGAAAATAATTTCATCGTTCTAGGTATTACATCGAGTTACATATAGTACTCATGACATGCGGCCAGCTTACTCATGGAATTCTAAGAAAATTAATCATCAACCGTAGCAATATACTAAAAACATTTAAAAAAAGTAACGGCAATGGAAAAACGTCTTTTTGGATTTACCTGACAGAAATATATAATTCACACGCGAACATTAAGCTGAACTTCTCATGTGACTTATACTGAACGTTAAGCGCGTATATGTATCGTACCATATACCTATTCAGATTCAGATTGCAAGATTACTTTAGCAGATGGAAAGTGCACATGGCGTACGTACCCACGCTAACAATTTCTTAACTAGGCTATTGAAATTTCCGGTTAGACTAGCCTCGTTCATTTTAAATTTCAAATAATATCATTCTCCTTCACTATCTCTTTGTGCCTCTTTAAAAAATATTTTAATGTAATAAATATTTTGTATTATGTTTCTAAAACAGTAAAAACATCTGAACGTTACCATTCTTCATATCACGTTTTGGAGGTGGCTATTAAAATATCGGAATGGCACCGGAACTTTCCTCAACATTGCCAATTTACATGACTTTTGCGAATAAAAGCAACGCCATAAATTTTTGAATTTTTGAATTTAGCATTGCTGAAATTTATTGTAGCGTCGTAACCATTAAAATACAATCTTCAATAAGTAACACTTAATTTGAAGTCCATATTCTCTTCATTAAATGAAATTTACAAAATAATTATCAAATTAAAGATGGCGGATTTTGAGCATGGAGTTTACAATACTAGACAAAATATGTTTAGTTGTAACAACAGTCTTTTTTTTTATACCGCAAAATAAAAATAAACTGTTAAACTGTTTCGTTACCGTTTATCGTCGGATTTGCTGTTTTTTCTTTATAAAATTCATAGAAAATTTGACAAAGGTTCTGTTGGAAAGATAAATATCTACAGGTACCAAAGATCATACCATTGGTTCCAGTTCTCATAAAATAAAGAATAAAAAGTTGGTCTAAGAATGCTGAAATCATTCAAACTGTACTTTTAATCGAATAATCTCTTACTTTCGATAAATTTTGTTTGTTTTTTATTTCGCTTTCTTATGCAAATTTGTGGTGATAATTTTTTCCCTTTTACCCTTGCATCTGTCAGTCTGTGTATGCCAAGCATAAACTGCCAATTCTGCCTGATTGCATTAATCGATTTGATCCGACTTTCTTCATTGTTCCCCGTCTTCTTTCATCTCGTCCGTGTCTTGATAATTATATCACTAGCTGTCACAATGAATACATGAGATAAATTGCGCAATCACAGGGTGAAAAAGGGCCCTACTGCCTCAAAATATTTTTTAGTTATTGGTCCCACAATGTCACTGCAATGGAATAAATACTAAGCACATAGGCCCAGAACCGTATTTTTTATAAGGGCCCAAAAGCCATCGCCGCGTATCTGGATCCGATCCATTTCTCTTTTTACATCTCTGAGGATGTTTTGCAGATCATCAGAATATGAAACTCAACCAAATTGTACAATCTGGGCCACAAAATAGGTCATAAAAATACCACATGAATATATACTTTAAGGGTATGATCCTAGTCAAAAATCATAAAAAGGAAGCCATGCAAATTAAATTACACTTTGTGCAAAATTGAAAATCATGAAATAACGAAGAACATGAACAGGCACTTTGTTTAATATAAGTCATCATTGGTGGTGAATTACGTCAATAAGTAATGTTAATATCTACCATTTGTTATATTGATCATTTCAGCATGACTCCTTATCCAAATATTATGACCAACCTAACTAGCGAGATATATTCCTTCTCCATTACAACACTCATTTTGGAACATTTTAAGCCACAGATTAATGTGTTGTGTATAATTAACGACATTTCAAACAAGATTTATTCACTCCCTACATATTTATTACACTCATTCTGATCAACGCTGTTTAATTCAGTCGTTACAGATTTAGTAGACACATTTGAACACGTGTTTATAGGATAGACTGTTTCAAATGTAGTACCAAATGGACAAATATTTCAATGAGAATAAAATTGATGCTATCAAGACTCAGACTTTATCATTCCGATTCACGATCCCAATCAGGAGATCTCCTAATCAGGAGATCTCCTAATCAGGAGATCTCCTAATCAAGAGATCTCCTAATCAGGAGATCTCCTAATCAGGAGATCTCCTAATCAAGATCTCCTAATCAAGAGACTTCTTGTCATTATAACCCACAATGCATCTTTCCAAATTCAAACCTCTGTAAAGAAATACATAACGGTAAAAGTGGTTTAAGTCAAAGGTAGGGAAATTACATGCGAAATATTAAAATTTTATTGGTGTAACAGAACGATGAAATTATTTTCTCCATTTTCAAAAGCGCAAATTTGACTTTCACCAGGCAATTTTAACGTAATTTTTAAAATTAATTTCAATATTTTTTGAGGAGCAGATTTTAACACTTTAATCACCAGCGAAGCTCAAATTACTCAAAATATTAATTCCAATATTATTTCCAAAATATACAACTTAAAATTACAGAATTTGACAATTATAAGAAATTAACGGCTGAACTTATTAACAACGATTTAAATTATGGTCACTGCGCATGTCTCGATATCCCAATTGGGAGATTACTCCCAATCGGGAGCGTGGACTGGACTTTTATTGGGTAATTGAAAATCCTGGTTGAAACTTTAACAGTTTTTGATTTTACTTATTTTTCTCATAATAAATGGATGAAGATGGGGAAGGACAGATTAAAATGTATGCAGAGTAATATATATATATATATATATATATATATATATATATATATATATATATATATATATATATATATATATATATATATATATATATATATATATATATATATATATATATATATATATATATATATATATATATATATATATATATATATATATATATATATATATATATATCATATTGAAAAGAAATTCACGGGATTTTTTATTTTGTTTAAGACCAGTTTTGTTTACTTTTGTGACCATGTTTCTTATTTTCCTGCAGGTTTGTCCCTTTCCACTCCATGTACAGATATACTTCACCTTATCCTTATTTCTATACTCTGTATGAATTAAAACGTACTATTTCTAATTACTTTTTAATCATTCGAAATTTATATTAAGTCGTTATATTCTTATTTGCCGTTCCTGACCTATCTTATTTCGTTTACATTCTCATTTGTATCTTTGCGAGTCAACTTATCCATACATTTTCATGATTTTACTTACGTCGATTATTGTTCATTGATTTCTTATTGTTTATCATGCAACTTTTATAGGAAGGAAAGAGTCAAATAAATTATTCCTCGTTTAGAATAAATCTCATCGAAAGGATTAGCTTGGCAGGAATACAAACCATTTGATTCACACATATCGAATTAACATACAACTGTCACCCACATCAAATAAAGCAATGAAAGAGATTTATGTGGCAATACATTAGCCCATTACTTGAATCCACCAAAATGTTGTTTATTGAAATAGTTTTCAAAAATTTGTAGCAAAAAATATTTTCTAGAAAGCAAAAATGTATCTGATAATTGCAATCTGGAGCCATTTGGAATATCTATAATCTATAGGCCTAATATCATTCACAAAACAGACTATGTAGATTTTTAATCCGCGTTCTAAAATAGTGCCAATCCGTTTTAAAGCTCATGCGAAAAGAAAGAGTCATTTTATGCCTCCTTTACAATAACTGTCACCCACGTTATTATATGAGATTTATCCGATAGGAATACAAGAATGTTTTTATTTTTATACATAAGCTCTTTTGCTTGAAAAAACCCGGAAGTATTTTATTCCACTATATCCATGCGCATAAATTATATTCCACTTAGGCTATATCACTGCGCATAAATTATATTTCTATAAATTTTTGTAAGTTCTCTCTGGTTTGTGTAGGAAATCAGAACAGACGTGACATTAAAGACCTAAATTGTTTAAGATAATGATTGTATCTCATTGAAACATTTTTCAATCATTTGTACTTCGAAAAACATTTCCGGAAAGAAAAACTGTGCCATCTGAAAATTGTAAATCCGCCCTAGAGCAAAGCGTAGGAGCTGTATTTTGTGCTTTGGTATATCTAGTTTTAGAGCAAATAACCTCACTTTAAAGATAATCTCTTTCTGAATATCATGAATCCGTTCTAGAAGAAAAAGTCAAATAAATTGATCCTCTTTTAGTATAATTGTCACTCACATCGAATGTAATTGGCAGGAATATAAAACTGTTTGTTTTAATATCGAATTAACAATATAACTATCACCCATACACGAGATTTACGTGGCAGGAATCAAACAATGTTTATTTAATACATTAGCACAGGTGAAAACACCAAAAATTTGTTTATTGAAATATTTTTTTTCCATCTAAAATTGACATATAAGAAGGCCTTATATGAAAGACAGAATGAATCTAGTTTAATCCACTTTCTGAAACGATCCGTTCTAAAGCTTGGCGGAATGAAAGGGTGAAATAATTCCTCTTTTAGAACTGTCACCCACATCAAATCAATGAAGCTCATCTATTTATATATATATATATACACACACACACACACACATATATATATATATATATATATATATATATATATATATATATATATATATATATATATATATATATATGTGTGTGTATATATATATATATATATATATATATATATATATATATATATATATATATATATATATATCTATATATATATATATATATATATATATATATATATATATATATATATATATATATATATATATATATATATATATATATATATATATATATATATATATATATATATATATATATATATATATATACATATATATATATATATATATATATATATATCTATATATATATATATATATATATATATATATATATCTATATATATATATATATATAAAAACATATATATAATCTATAAATATATTTATATATATATTATATATAATTCTCGCTGAATTTGATTCCTTGAAAATTGAAATCAAAACAGTGTAATATATTATCTGTCTCGCAGTAGGCCGAATTCAGAACAAAACAATATTTCTTTGTCATTGCATCAACAATCTCTTTATTGTTTATACCTAACTTGAGTATGAACAATCTCTTCATTATATACACTGAACTTGAGTATGAACAATGTTACCATTGTTTACATTTTCTGTCTGTCTGTTTCAAGTGCCTGTTTTTAGCCACAGAACAGAGCGAGAGGTATACGCAAAGGCGAAACTGTGATAGTGTGCACACCGTGGTACGTGTGTGCTTATTGGTGCGATTGGCAATACGCATGCAAGGCGATTGAATGAGAAAGGTTCCTTGCTGGAGGTTAGCTCCTGGACTATGAATATGAAGTCTCCAAAATAAAAACTTTCATTATTTTATTATTAGTTTGCCCTAAAGGAATGTAACATGTTCATGTTGATATAACGATAGACCATAACAAACTGTATTGAGTTACTGAGCAAAGAATTGAACGAAACGGGCAGAATCTTAAAGGAATAATCCCGTGAATCTTATTTTCTTTGATATAATATAGGACTATTAAAGAAACAAATTGATGGACAAATACGTTGGTATCTTATTCCGTTTAGGAGTTATTACGTATCTAAGATTTACCCAGTGTGTGGATAAGTAACCAGGACAGGCAGTGACCGGGACAGGAAGTGACCGGGACAGGAAGTGACCGGGGCAGGAAGTGACCGGGACAGAGTGTGACCAGGAAAGGAAGTGATCGGGACGGCAAGTGTCCGGAACAGCAAGTGACTGGGACAGCAAGTGACTGGGGCAAGAAGCGACTGGGACAGGAAGTGGCCGGGACAGGAGGTGACCGGGACAGGAAGTGGCCGGGACAGGAAGTGACCGGGACAGGAAGTGACCGAGACAGGAAGTGACTGGGACAGGAAGTGTCCGGGACGGCAAGTGTCCGGGACGGCAAGTGACCGAAACAGCAAGTGACCAGGGACAGCAAGTGACCGGGGCAGAAAGCGACAGGGACAGGAAGTGTCCGGGACAGAACGATGTCATACATGCAAACGACAGACATATCAAAGACAATTTGTATGCATTTGTTGATTATATTTTGTATATATTATTGGAAACATGTTTGGCTTATTTGTCGAGATGGGTATGGTACCCTTTAGACTAACGTATTTTACTCATTCGTTCACGAACACACTCTTAATAGAAGAAAAATAGATTTAATATTGTTAAAAATACAGCAAAATTGCCTTCGATCTGCAACTATGACATAACTGTCTGTACTGCATTGGTCACATACTACAGTGATATCTTTGAAATGTAATATCTCCTATAACAGCTTAACCGAATAAGATTTCAACGTGGTTTTCGACCAATTTGTTTCTTTAATAGTCCTCTATTATATGTGTGAAAATTGAACATTCGCGGGAATATTGCGTTAAGATCTAAGCCTGAAATATGTTGTCTTGTATTCCGAATTCATGTATACCAATGAAACATAGAATGTGCATGTTTTTGACTCGAGTTGTACCTAATTTCCCAAATTTAAGAGGAAATTTAATATGCAGAAGTAAGTACATCCACTTGTCTAAAATGTTACCAAACCCACGGCCTAGATGTTTTTAATGCTTACATATCATAAAAAAGAATTCAAGTTTATAGTCTTCTTTCTGATACTTTGAACTAATTTACGGCAAGAAAAATTGAGGAAGATTTGACTGGGAATTGCAAAAGAGATTAAACGCATTTAAAATAAAATGTTTTAAACGAAGTAATGGATCAACCCGAAACGGGCCTCTGGTATATCGTAAACCATTTATGAGTAATCCATGATGTGTATTAGTTGGTAGAGTAAAACATAAACTCTTGATATAAAGTTGAGATTTTATTAGAGTTTTTCGTGAAAAGCTTTTAATGTACGACGCGATAAATCTTTAGACTATATTCTCAAACTTTGTAGATGGCGATCTATTATGTATTTTCTTTATTTCATATTAGTTACATATGAGATTAAAACATAAAAAAGAAGCTTTTAGTTTTGTTATCGAAAATTCAAATAAAAAAATGAGAAAAACGATAGATATTTTAGAACTAAACATCAATAGCAGTTTGATTTCATTTGGGTCCAGCGTCTGCATGTTACAATCGTTCAGAACTCCTGTTCGTCGTATAACTTTTGTTGAACTTAAAGGCCAGTTATTGTGCATTACGAACGGTAAATTAGAGTTTTACTCGTGTGTTTCGATTGGTCGAATAAGACACAAATCAAGTTAAACCTACACAGATGAACCAATCAGTGATCGTTTTGGATCAAATTACTGTGTGCTGGAATAAAATGTACGCTGCCACGATAAAATCACGACAAATGGCCTTTACCCAAGTACGTTTTGAAAATAAAATATAAATAAAAAACTGAGGAACAGATCTGAGGGACATGATTTTACTTTCCTAGTTTTGAAGGAAAATTTTTGAAGGAAAATCTTCCTGCAGAAGGCGACTCTTTTTAAGAGGAGATTTCCAGTTAGGCAGTAACATTCGCCATGATAATATCATTTATCAATACAAATGTTTTTGCCCTCTGAGGAAGAGCTCTTTAATGAAAAGTTTCCTTACATCAAGAACTATCTGACTATTAGTGACACGGAAACTACCATTTTGTGATATTTTTCTTTTCCTTAACGATTCTTTCATAATGAGACCACTAAAAAATTTAAACAACCAGAGAACACGGGACCATTGATAAGCCAATATGTTTTTTCAAATAAATTCCGTAAGAAAAGCGTTTTTCTGGAACAAAACGTTTAATGGACATAAATATATTCCGTAAGAAACGTTTTGGAACATGGACATAACCACGTGGCATGCAGTGGCAATATGTTTCCTGTCTCCTCACATTAGAGACACACTGACTACCATTTTGTGATACGTTACCCAAGCCATTCCTTTATTATAATAAGAACGTTTAGAGACACAAAGTCTACTATAATATGCGGTGTTTCATGAACGTTTAAGGACATTAAAACCACCATGTTAATTTTACATCTTATTATGTTGTTAAATGCTTGATTTCAGTGAAGTTAACTCGAAGCGCCATCAATCCGGCACACTACAAAGCGGAATATAAATTCGCAACACTATTTGGAAAATATTTTGCATTATTGAGCCAAAATGCAGCTTTCCATACTCTTAGAAAAAAAGGTTCTTCAAGGTCCTCAGTAGAACACTGAGGTTCTTTGCAGAACCATGAGGTTCTTTGAGAGGTAGAAGGGTTCTTTCTGGTTAGACAGGGTTCATTGTGGAACCTCAGTTCCTTCGGTTTGTAAAAGGTTCTTTATAATTTTCTATTATTTTTAGACAAGCATCAAACGTAATTGACAAATTGTTTCTTGAATGTTTAGACCTTAAGAGCGAAGAAATCAGTTAAATACTATTTCAAATATACAATTGTTTCGATAAATAATTAGTTTGTGATAATGAAAATGCAGTATTTTCAGATAAATTTTGTTTTGAGTATTGACTATAAAATTTTTGATCCCGTAAAAGACAAAAATAAAACAAACGCATTCTTAACATAGATACCTTGTAGAAATTTAGAATATTATCTTAGCCACACCCCACATTAAGGAAAAAATATGATCAACAAATTTGAAGAAAATTTAAGTTGGAATTACAGTTTCTAAGACAAACTTTTTACATAATGCCACGTACATTGAACAATGTTACGATGATTAGGATATCAGCCAATCAAAGAATCTTATATGCCAATTGCCGCTAACGTCCGCAAAATACATATAGACCTAATCCAAATGTTGTTTACCATGCGGGAATTTTACAAGCGCAAGCAAATTGGTAGGCACAGTGCGGACCAGTGAAAACTGTACGCACGCAAACTACGCATTTGTGCTCGCTTGCTGATCAGTAACGTCAATGTTAAATGGGTTATTTGACATATTTGATAATTAGTTTTGCACAAAACGCTTCAAATTAGTCAATAAATTCTATACAGAATAGTAGTGGGAATAATCCACACAATTGGTTGTGATTTTAACTGAAAACTTGTTTCGCAAGTAAACAAAGTTCCAACTTGAACTTTGCAAGAGTTTTTTTTAACGAAGGCCAGTAATAGCGTTTACGCATGAAAATACGGATTCCATTAATCAGCTATTAATCGCTGGAAAACTCTTTCAGCAATTGTAATGTAAGTATGATCAACGCTTTCATCATATTTTGTCAAACTTAAAAAGATATAAGCCGTAAATCCGAGTAGGACCAAAGACAGTAAAAAAAAACTATACAAAAAACTGCAGATATGATTTATGTTTTCAGCCAGTAGGCCTACCTATTAATTTGATACATAAACCCACTAAAGTTAGGTCATCCAAAATTAAAGAAAGCATCACTGAGCTAAAATACTTATTTACATATGACCACATCAATGTAAATATCAAATTGATTGAATGATATCCTGGAAAGTGGACATCTTCTTTAGATGCCTCAGATTTTATTATACCCTTTAATGTATGGTTTGTTACTTTTGCTGTTTTTGTCTTTTTGCCAAATTTGTACTGATGGTTGATTTTATATTTGCTATTTTATATTTCAACAATGCCTCACCTTAGGCTAACTATTGAGATAAACACCTCACTCAGTAGGCACTACTTGAAAGGCAATACTTGCATATTCTTGTGTATAGCAGCCATGTAGTGGCTATAGCGTATACTACAATCAGATGTTATTTGACTACACCTTAACCAGCTTTCAGCTGAATGATAGTGATATGAATAAAAACACAGACATGGTTTATTCATCACATCATAAGATCATACTCTCAAACTGTTTTTTATATAACTTTTATATTTATAATTTTTATAATTATTTTTCTTTTTGAATATCTTTGTACGTTTTGCTACAGGGCGACAAATTTCCATATTTTGTTGTGGACGAAATAAATTGATCTTATCTTATCTTATATGCATGATCATCCAAATGTGATTTTCTTAATGCTTGAATTAGGCCTACCTTCTATGCAACTTGATAGTGTAGATGTGTACATACACTTTTATGTGTTACATTAGAGTGTATGAAATGTGTCTTAATGCATATAAACATCTATGTATACTTTTTTTTTGACTACACTAGTAATTCACTTAATAGGTGAACTTTTTAAAATCTCCATGTTTGCTTGAAGACCAAATTGTTATCAAAAATGTAAAACACTTTCAGGAAAATTTTTTTTCCATCTATGTAAGAAGACAATTATTGATATTGTAATATGCTTATTATGTACCTGCATGCATGTAAAGCTGATGGGTAAATACAGCTCTAGTCCTGATACTATCTTCATGGAATATTATTAAATGAGAAAATCAAAATTTTCTTGAATAACTTTTACAAAGAGTCGTGCGAATAAGTTTCAGAAGTTGACACAGAAGTTTTGTTTTTGATGTCAAAGATGACTTAATAATTTGCAAATATTTCACAATAGTCTGAAATTATCTGAGTATGACCATGACTACTCTAACAAACTTAGTAGTACTACAGTATATCAAACTGTTACATTAGTTAGGACATACCAGAGAAGATGGTAAATATTAACAAATTTCCAACACTTTGGGACACGCAAACTAAAGGGGGATACACAACTATAATTCCTAAATTGTGTTAGAATCTGCAGTTGCTCTTAAGAATGTTACACAAAAAGAATGAGTAATATTAGAACTTAGCAAATTATTGTCAATGTTGTATGTTTATATTTTGAAACACTTAGAATATCAATCATAAGGTAAGAATTTAGTACGAATATCAATACTAAGGGCAATCTAACACGGGGATGATGCGGGCTGTTAATGCTTTATATATTATATTTATGGAACTGCCATTTCCAGCATTCACTTGGATCAGTTTTCGTCTGCTGAAGTTCTGTAATGTAATAATTGATGTGGTCAACTGCAGGTAGGCCCTATGTCCAAATTATTTTATGGGGTGACTCATGATAGTACTGGTCTAGTCTAACTTCTAAACAAGGACTATTCAATTATTGGTATAACTTTTGACTGAGTAAGGCAATCAATGGAATAGGCTTCTAGGCCTAGCCTACATAGTATTTGAGGAAGGGCCATGATCTAGGCTAGGCCTTATATTGTCTCTCATGCACCTTCATATTCCTACTCTGTACTCATCAATCGTGAAAATGGCCTTTTTTACATAAGAATTTTGTCCGACTTCGCGAAGGTGGGTAACAAATTCGGGTCATACTACAGTAATAGGCCTTAGTACGCCTTAGTACTACTAACGTTATACATAGTATGCCTACTGCCAGTACCACTAGGCCTAGCAGTTAGGCCTAAGTATTTGGTGCATAAACAGATCGTTCTTTGGTAGGCCTAAACCTAGTACCAGCAAACCCTAAATTGTGATAACGGTAACAAGAATATCATTTGTTTATATCCGTAAGCTCTGTCAATAATCGTACAACCAAATTAATTTTATTTTGCATAATTCCGTCCCATGTCTCAATGCATTGCCATAATAACAACCTAGTTTTACGGAAAAGCCACACGTTAGGAAATTAGGTCTAAGAAGTGAGAATTTGGACTGGCATTTTTCCTGAGCATTTTCATCCACTAAAAGTACTTAGAAGTGGCTTAAATTTGACGACACTTTATATAAGCATACTGAGCTTAATAAAAAGTTGTCTGCTATGAAGAAAAGTGACTTTCACAGATCAGAAAAACGATTGACGAATCTTACCTTTTCGAAGATCATCACAAAATGGGCCACAAAAAATCTTTATTTTGGAAACTTTATCGAGACTGAAAATGCCCGGATCCCATTTTAACCCAAAATATAATGTCTTGGACGTCATTTAATCTTCTCCTGTAGTGACGAACTTTGAAACTGCATAAGTTAGAGAATTTGAATTATCCGGATTAATTCAAGAGTGATCGTTTTTCAAACTACGAAATGTTTAACTCGAACTTCTAGGTCAAGGCCTTTGAAATTAATAATATTGCAGTAACGGTCATATAACAAGGTCATGTTCCCAACTGTATTAAGGCATATATTTTTCTCACTTCGAAGCCTGAATAACTGAGACCTAAATACCTCTGCCCTATCTATCGTCTATTCTAATTTCTTGCCTAGTATTTGTTAGTGTATACTATTACGTTTGTGTTGAATCGTACGTCATGCACAAATTGAATACTGTGTAGGCCTAACGTTAGGCCTAGGCCTGTTATTACCTTCGGCCTTTGAAGAGGAATTTAGTCGAAATCTATGAACAAAATCTACACTTGTTGTTATTTTTTAAATTTTTTTTTTTTAGCGAAAGTGAAGTACACTAACGTTAGAGTAATTCTAATTAAGACATGTAACTTGTAAGATAAGACTAAGAAGTTTGGCGTTATCGAATAACGGCTGTAACGTTAGCACCTAAGCAAAAGTTCGCTAACATTTTACAGTTAGGCCTAACGTTATTAAATTTTATCTGATAAGAATTGATTTAAAAATTGTGGCTTTGACGCTAAATTAGGCTCCAGAATAAATAATTTCCTTTGAGTGAGAAATATTTACGGTAAAAAAGCATTTTAGAGGCAAATTTGGATCAATCAACGAGAATGTATTTTATTTGTGTACGTTTTTACTGACGTGCTGCGTTGTACGATTTGGTCCAGTTTGCGCTGCGCGCTTTGCCTTCCAAAATTTGGTTTGTTTACAAAATTGCCGCCGGATGACGTCATTTTGCCTTTGAACACACAATTACAATGACGGGGTCGTCGCCTGCGTATTCGGTTATGATAGTACAAATGCTATCACGAAACGCCTAATACGACCCGGACGAGAACACAGGTACAACGTACGGACAGACATAACATCGACAACCAAGTCAATGTCCACGGCCTTTGATAACCAGTTGTGGTGCACTGGCGTGTCTACCCACCCCAGGATTGAACCCGGGGCCTCGTGGTTTGTAGACAGGTATGATAACCGCTACACCACAGTAGATAGATTCATTTTGCCTTTGGTGGATTAGGTCTATATATAAAGGAGTTGAGGCGGCGCGCGGTGGGCATTTTTCAATGAGATATCAGTGTGAGCTCTATTGCACTCTACTGTCAACATTAGTAGATTAGATAGTCTCGAAGGATATCGTCACATTGAAAGAGCCTGGTTGCGAGTATTGGTTTAAATTTAAAGGAATAATCTCGCGAAATTTTAATTTATGTGATAGAGGACTAATTAAAAAAACATGCACTGGAAAAATCCATGTTGATATCTTATTTTGCTGAGGACTTATTGCACTTCTTTAACTGTTCCAAATTTCACCAGTGTATTAAAAAGTCACCTTGCAGTGAAAAGTGTATTGTCATAATTTTACATTCACGACAATTTTTACGTATTTTTTTCAACATGAATTACCTCTTTCTAAATTACTGGATTTTTTTGTTCAATTATTGAGTATGCACTTTACTCGAACAGATGCTTTGCCCATACTTCTTATGACATATGCCTTACACAGTTTAGTGAAAAGAAATATCTTTTGTTGAACTTACATCTGTACATAGGATTAAGAATTATCTTGGCTCTAAAGGGAATAAGATATCAACATGGGTATTCACGAATTTGTTTCTTGACTTGTTCTCTATCATATATGTGAAAATTCACAGGAATATTTCTCTAATTATGGTAAAAAAGTACCTCGCCTTAACACAGATGGATGAAAATTACTTCAGTCCCATAATTTTCAATATAAAACACATATGAAAAACAAAGGTTCCACGCGGAGAACCGTATTTCCTGTGGTTTTGAGGTTTCACGGGAACCCAATTAATTCCTTGAAGAACCTAGTGGGTTTAAAATACGTGACAAGCTATATATAACCCTTAAAAGGTTCCACGGAGAACCTTGGATTCGGGAGTTTGAGGTTTCACGAGGAACCATACAGTTCCTTGAAGAACCATATTGGGTTCCAAATACGTGACAAGCTATAGAACCGTAAAAAATCCACGGAGAACATTTTTCTGAAGAATGCCTATGCAAAGTATTCTGTACAAAGTTAACGGTGAGAGATTTGCCAAGTTCGCTGATATTAATTTTGAATGAGATTTCAAATTTAGTTTTTTTAAATTTATTTAAGGTTCTCCTCTATGCTATTACAGTGCAAACATGTATTTTCGTCTACTCCATATTCATTTGGAAGAACTCAATGAAAGTATGAAATAATTCTTGTCATCTGTCAAATCTGGCGCATTCTTTTCGTTTCCTGAATATAAACATAAAAAAGAACAAAAATTCATTCAGATATTTGGACAATTTTATGATACATACAAATTTTATGCGAAAAATATTTTTTGGTATATGTAAAACAATATGGTTATTTTTAATCGAAACTCCATTCAACGCCAGCAATAGGTGGAAAAAGACCGTTCAAACAGCAAATACTGCGCATGCTCTGACAATTTGGACATAGATCGGACTAAGGTGTTGAGGTGATAATGATTTACGCTTTCGTAACAGTGACGTAACTCGCGATGTCCCCGAGCATGAGACGACTAATGTTATGAATTCATAACATAAGGTAATTGTGCCCAACAAACTGAAAAGAGGTATTACATTTAATGGAACTTTCACTTCGCTGTTCTCGTGGTCAAATATCCATATCTAAAGGCGATCATGATCGGGAAATATTATTCGGATGTCAGTTAACGGTGTGAGATTTGTCATAAGCATTGATAATAAATAACAATGGGAAGGTTTATTATTCTTATTTCTGATATATGCTTTTTATAGCGCAGATTTGGTGATTCACTTCCGCCGGTGATTCACCTCCGGATTAAAAAAATACAATCAAACTTTTATTAAAGTACTTTTTAGCAAACTTTTAATACACTTTTGTAACAGTTTTTGTTGTTAATCTGTTAAATGTCTTCAACAAAATGAAGTGATATCAGATTTAATCCCCCTTCAGATATTATACTCAAAAATAGCAATACAATGGGAATTTGGATTTGATTGTTCTGAAGGTTAAATGTCATTTATCCCTTATCCTAATGGAGATATTCCTAGATAAGAAAAGTAGTGTGAAAGTAGTTTCCACCACGCATTGCAGTTGCTAATCTTGTCAGTCCGGGAGCATGGCTATTAATAGGAACATTTATATCACACGAGGATATTGAGCCATGTAGTCATAGTATTCAGATGTTGCGATAAAATATCATAGTTTCTAATTTATGTACTTGAAACATTAAAAATCATTGTGTTGAAAAACATGAATGTTCAAAATGGCCGTTTCGCGCCTAAAAGCCTAGCTCTTTTGTCTATTTTTTCTAATATTTCAAAGACGGCGTGGTTAAGATATCAAATGGGAGTGGAAAAGTTGTAGCCATGATATTAATGAAGGTTTTTTCATAAGTTTGAAGTTTTCCCTAGCAAAGATATTTTTCCCAGACGTATTTCAAATTTGAAAATATGTAACATTGCATAAGGTTTTAACAAAGGATCATTGGAAATATCACAAAATGGCGGCTTCCATGTAGTAAATTATTCCCAATTTTAGGAACATTTATGTTCTATTATAGGCATGCTCCCGGACTGCTTGTTGAAATCAATATTAACGTTAATCATAATGTAAGGAGTCACATTTAGTATGAGTCTATAAAATAACGTTATTATTTCACCTGCATTACAACAGCTTCTAAAATATAAGGCAGGCAGGGAGGCAGGCAGGGAGGCAGGTAGGGAGGCAGGCAGGGAGGCAGGCAGGGAAGCAGGCAGGGAGGCAGGCAGGGAGGCAGGGAGACAGGCAGGGAGGCAGGCAGGGAGGCAGGCAGGGAGGCAGGCAAGCAGGAAGGAAGGGAAGCAGGCAGACAGGGAGGTAATCAGGTAGGCATGCAGAGGGAGGCAGGCAGGCAATCAGGTAGGCAGGCAGGCACACATACATACATACATACATATATACATACATACATTTTGGCAGACGACTGTATAGGTTCTGATATTGATAGTATTGTAACCAAATAATGAAATATGGAAATATTTCTTTAACAGCGCATACAAGCACATACATCCAGGTGGTCTCTAGTTTTAAACCTCACTTGGGTTTTGTGGAAAAGGAACCGTTATATTCAATCTCAATAGAAAGCTTTCCATAAGCGTCGAATACCACGGCCGTTTAGTATTAAATTAAGACATGTGCTTACATTTGATTACGTTCTGATTTAGGTTAATTACGTACTAATGTGCAATATCCTACAGACTCAATCTTTCGTCTTCGCAAAGTTCGTAAAATTAGATTTGTATTTGGAAGCTTCTTTGTTGTGATTTATTATGAGCAGTCCGGAAAAAAAAAAAAAAAAACTTTAACTTTAAGTATTCCTTAATTTCCGGGATTTTCCAAAACGGTTTATCTAGAATGCTTACACCAGTTTTATTGTTTTTGATTTCTAAATAAATGTTGTTGAAAAAGTACATCTATTACACAACAATTACAGAGTATCATCTTTTTATCATCCACTTATAAAACGAATGGGTTGATAAACGTTGGTGTGTGTACATCTCCAGACCAAAAGACAGAGATTCCGCTGAAAGAACTAGTAATATCTAGTAGTCCGGTTCGTACCCTCAATCTGGAGAACAGTTTAGTTCTCCCAATTGGGGAAAACTTTTACAGAAGTATCCCACAATGCATCTATCTAAATACAAATTGTGGATAGGAATAACATAAGAATCAAACACATTTCGATTGCGGGGAACTCAACCACTGCGAAGGGTTCAAATTTTTTTTCACGAATTGAAATAATGGGATATGATTTATCTTTTCACCGTGCGCTTTTTAGAATTCACCGTGCGGTTTTCGAGAAATTTGAAGAAAAGTGATGAATTCTTATTACGTGTTACCGTTAGGCAATCGCGGTTTAACAAGGTTTTCTGAAGTGATGAGGAATAGCTTGGGGATTTGTGGAAAATATTTAGCAATAACTGCGTGATAGTAACGAAGTTGTTTTACTTTCGCGAAATTTAACATGAAGAAAGCAAACTTTGTTACAAACCTTCAATGAAACGACTGATAAACGTCTATGACTGAAACTTCATAATAAAAATGACGGCTTCCATACAACACTGTAAGCTCAGTGCGCATGCTTGAGTCTCCCGATCGGGGACTTATTGAGTCACTCGAACTCAGCTGTACGAACCGAACTGCAGACAGTCCTCGGGGAACCAAAATTCCAGAAAATATTGATTAAAAGGCATTTCATAGGTGTTTAATAGGTAATCTAATAAATTAGTGGTCCAAACGTTAAAATAATTTATGGCAAACGTATAATATCTTGAAAAGTATATGAACATCTTCGTTGTTGCTTATAATGCTAATTTATTTGTTGTTTCATTTTTTAGTTTTTAAATATTCACGCTAGTTTAGCGCAGGCTTGAAGTTTATAGCAACATGCAAAATGCAAAATGTTCCATAGGTAATAGTGACTGCAATACAAATCGGTTCAAATGCCTAAAATACACAGAATATCACACAGGTATGGTAATTACTTCATTTTTGTAGCTTTAACAAGTTGTCATGGGCCACCTTAATGGTCATATCTATAGTTTTGCTGTCTGTGTTAATGTTGAATTTAATGTCGAATTATGTTAACATACTTAAAGGAATTATCTATATGTACAATCAGGAAATCTTCAAAAAGTTTGAGATGAACTATCTCCAAGAAATTGAAAATAGAAAAGCGATGGAGACCGCCATTATGCGATATTACCCACAATGCCCTATGCTATCCACCTCATTTAGTGTGTGGATCAAACTTGAAACGGATGGAAAATTTGTTCTAGGCTTCGGTACTACATGGGATATGAGTATTTGGTTACTTAAAGAGTAAATAAACAAAAATGTGTTGCTTCAAGAAATTTTACCGCCAAAATCCCCACCTTTACCTGAATTCTTCGATTATTTGCAGTCACGCGGCTAAAAGAAAGGCGATCACTTATTAGGCCTCCAGGTATATTTACATTAGGTTTGAAAGCGAAACAACGTTGGTAATGGGTTCAAATAGTTGGAACAAAAAGTCATCTCCCAAAAGCTGGAGATCTCCACCTCTTTGTAGATCTCTTGAACTGATGTATATAGGTCTGAGCGATCCACGTGTTGTCTTGCGAAATATGAAATTATAATTGTTCGTTAGTTTTGGTTGTTCCTGATTCTCATCTGAGGAAGATCAAACTTCCGTTATTCTGCACCATGGTGAAAATTTTGTTTCTCTATATGAATATACAGTATACATGTGTATAAACATATATGAATTCATAAGATATATACTTGAAATCCATTTCAATTAGCAATGGAATTGTAGCAAAAACGGTATAAATTAATACAATTTTCATTGTGCCCGTGATTTCCCGCGATAAGTGATTATTATTTATTTTCAAGGCAACCCAAGCGACCAAATAGTCAAAACACAGGAAAAAATTATTATTCAGTTTTATTTTCCATTAATTTTAACAGGCAATTTTGATCATAATAAAGAGATGCTAGAATACGCAACCACGGTAAAATACGCGGCCACGGTAAAATACGCGGTCACGGTAGAACACGCGGCCACGGTAGAATACGCGACCACGGTAGAACAAGCGGCCACGGTAGAATACGCGGCCACGGTAGAATACGCGGCCACGGTAGAACACGCAACCACGGTAGAACACGCGACTACGGTAGAACACGCAACCACGGTAGAACACGCAACCACGGTAGAACAAGCGACCACGGTAGAACACGCGGCCACGGTAGAATACGCGGCTACGGTAGAACACGCAACCACGGTAGAACACGCAACCACGGTAGAACACGCAACCACGGTAGAACACGCGGCCACGGTAGAACACGCGGCCACGGTAGAATACGCGGCTACGGTAGAATACGCGACTACGGCAGAACACGCGACCACGGTAGAACACGTGACCACGGTAGGACACGCGACCACGGTAGAACAAGCGACTACGGTAGAACACGCAACCACGGTAGAACAAGCGGCCACGGTAGAACACGCGACCACGGTAGAATACGCGGTCACGGTAGAATACGCGACCACGGTAGAACACGCGACCACGGTAGAACACGCGACCACGGTAGAATACGCGGCCACGGTAGAACACGCGGCCACGGTAGAACACGCGACCACGGTAGAACACGCGACCACGGTAGAATACGCGGCCACGGTAGAATACGCGGCCACGGTAGAATACGCGGGCACGGTAGAACACGCAACCACGGTAGAATACGCGGCCACGGTAGAACACACGACCACGGTAGAACACGCGACCACGGTAGAACACGCGACCACGGTAGAACACGCGGCCACGGTAGAACACGCGACCACGGTAGAATACGCGGCCACGGTAGAACACGCGACCACGGTAGAAACGCGGCCACGGTAGAACACGCGACCACGGTAGAACACGCGACCACGGTAGAACACGCGGCCACGGTAGAACACGCGGCCACGGTAGAACACGCGACCACGGTAGAACACGCGACCACGGTAGAACACGCGGCCACGGTAGAACAAGCGACCACGGTAGAACACGCGACCACGGTAGAATACGCGGCCACGGTAGAACACACGACCACGGTAGAACACGCAACCACGGTAGCACACACGACCACAATAGAACACGCGACCACAGTAGAACACGCAACCACGGTAGAACAAGCGACCACGGTAGAATACGCAACCACGGTAGAATACGCGGCCACGGTAGAACACGCGACCACGGTAGAAAAAGCGACTACGGTAGAACACGCGACCACGGTATAACTCGCGACCACGGTAGAACACGCGACCACGCTAGAACACGCGACCACGCTAGAATACGCGGCCACGGTAAAATACGTGGCCACGGTAGAACACACGACCACAATAGAACACGCGACCACGGTAGAACACGCGACCACGGTAGAACAAGCGACCACGGTAGAATACGCGGCGGCGGTAGAATACGCGACCACGGTAGAACACGCGACCACGGTAGAATACGCAACCACGGTAAAATACGCGGCCACGGTAGAACACGCGACCACGGTAGAACACGCGACCACGGTAGAACAAGCGACCACGGTAGAACAAGCGACCACGGTAGAACACGCAACTACGGTAGAACTCGCGACCACGGTAAAACACGCGACCACGCTAGAACACGCGACCGCGGTAGAACACGCGACCACGGTAGAACACGCAACCACGGTAAAATACGCGGCCACGGTAGAACACGCGACCGCGGTAGAACACGCGACCACGGTAGAACACGCGACCGCGGTAGAACACGCGACCACGGTAGAACACGCAACCACGGTAAAATACGCGGCCACGGTAGAACACGCGACCACGGTAGAACACGCGACCACGGTAGAACACGCGACCACGGTAGAATGCAACCACGGTAAAATACGCGGCCACGGTAGAACACGCGACCACGGTAGAACACGCGACCACGGTAGAACAAGCGACGGTAGAACGCGGTACAAGCGACGGTAGAACACGCGACCACGGTAGAACACGCGACCACGGTAGAACACGCGACCACGGTAGAATACGCGGGTAGAACCGCGACGGTAGAACACGCGACCACGGTAGAACACGCGACCGCGGACCACGTAGAACACGCGACCGCGGTAGAATACGGGTAGAACACGCGACCACGGTAGAACAAGGTAGAACGACCACGGTAGAACACGCGACCACGGTACCACGAACACGCGACCACGGTAGAATACGCGGCCACGGTAGAATACGCGGCCACGGTAGAACACGGTAGAACACGCGACCACGGTAGAACACGCGACCACGGTAGAACACGCGACCACGGTAGAACACGCGACCACGGTAGAACACGCGACCACGGTAGAACACGCGACCACGGTAGAACACGCGACCACGGTAGAACACGCGACCACGGTAGAACACGCGACCACGCGACCACGGTAGAACACGCGACCACGGTAGAACCACGGTAGAAGCGACCACGGTAACAAGAACACGCGACCGGTAGAACGCGACCACGGTAGAACACGCGACCACGGTAGAACACGCACGGTACCACGGTAAAATACGCGGCCAATACGCGACCACTGTAGAACACGCGACCACGGTAGAAGAAGCGACCACGGTAGAACACGAACACGCAACCACGGTAGAACACGCGGCTACGGTAGAACACGCGGCCACGGTAGAACACGCGACCACGGTAGAACACGCGACCACGGTAGAATACGCGGCCACGGTAGAACACGCGACCACGGTAGAATACGCGACCACGGTAGAAGAAGCGACCACGGTAGAACACGCGACCACGGTAGAACACGCAACCACGGTAGAACACGCGGCCACGGTAGAACACGCGGCCACGGTAGAATACGCGGCCACGGTAGAATACGCGGCCACGGTAGAATACGCGGCCACGGTAGAATACGCGGCCACGGTAGAACACGCGACCACGGTAGAACACGCGACCACGGTAGAAGAAGCGACCACGGTAGAATTGTCATCAAATTCAAGTCTAAATTGTGTTTTACAATAGTTTAATGATTAGGATTTATACAAGAAGTAATCGATTGGTTGTCTTAAATGTATACTCTAACGTGTTCTGCTTGAACAATGAATTTGTATTATTACAACAACACACATAGAAAAACATAGAGAGTGCATTGCCTAAACAAAGTTTCTTAAGTATGCAAAAACTTCCCTTAATTTCATTGAAGTTTTATACTTCTTACCATTCTTTTTTCCCCAGAATTTATTTATCGTCTTTGCTGGAATTTCCACCTTCTTCATAATTTATATAGGGCATATCCCCACAATCAGATCATGGGGCATTCCCCAAGCGTTGTGATATGTCTATTAAATTGGAAACAACTGCAAAAGGACTACTGTCAAAAATTGAATAATATTTAAATGGCTTTTTTGGAAGTGCGTTGGTGAAAATCCAGAATGAGTCGATACAAATGTAGAACAGGTCAAACATCCTAAAGTAAGACATTATATTGCCAACACTTCTCATGATTTGTTTCTCCATTTGGAAAATTAAGCACAGTGCACGTGGATAGAGATATTTGAGGAATGGTGCATTGTGGGAATGAAAAGTAAAAGTACTCCTGTAAGAGAAAGTAATTCAATTTCACGTGCAAACGAGTATACATTTTCCAGACCATAAAATTCTGTGCTAGTTTTCCTTGTTGTAATTGTGTTGTAATGTTCTTACGTATTGATGACATTAGGCATAATTGAATACAAAAAACAATGATTTATTAAACAAAATTCTCTCATGAAGCAAAGCATCATATACTAGAGTGTATCAAGTAAACTATATCTTTAAGGGTACTTTCAATTTTCTGGCTTTTAAGTCTTAAAGCATTGGTTTGCGTTTAATTAAAAAAATACAATGATATTAAAAATACTTGAGAAATACTCATTAATTCAACGTCTCTTCTATGCAGATGATACTTTTTACTGTAAGATTAATTCTAACGGAAGTAGGAGTATGTCCTGTTGCAAGATACTGCCTTGGGCGTTTCTGTGACTGGTAAATGATTAACGAATAGTAGTTGTTGCACAAAAAAAAAGTCGCAAAAACAACGCTTAGTGAGAATATGAAGAAAACTCAGATTTAAACTTACGCATCCTTGACCGAAATATAGTCATTACACTTTGACAAAAATTTCAGTTAAATACCGCGCATGCTCAGTATCCTGTTCAGTGCAATAATTTTAAGACAGACACGCCCATCCGCCAAGTGCATTTAGAACCCGGGTATTATTTTAAGGATGCATGCGATTTCATCTTAAAATTAAAATCACTTTGAGAGAAGTTCGTTGCTCGTGAGATAAATAGTTCAGGATCGTGAAAGAGTACCGTGAATTTTCATTAAGAGCCTAGAGGGAGAACGCAACAGTATTATAGCAAAATAATCGGGAATCATAAAGGAAGAATTTGGAGAAAATAAGTTAGAGATTCTTCGTTTCATTATTTCGAAGATAGACAACTCAGGTGAGTTTAGTATTTAGATATATTTTTCATGCTTTCAACTTTCATAGAATTATTTCTTTAAATGTGTCTATTGATTTATATATAAATATAAATATATATATATATATATATATATATATATATATATATATATATATATATATATATATATATATATATATATATATATATATATATATATATATATATATATATATATATATATATATATATATATATATGTATATATATATATATATATATATATATATATATATATATATATATATATATTACATATCAACAGATACAAAATTATGATTTAAAGTATCACTTTGCATTTTTCCTTTAAGATTGCTTATCTAAACGTAAACAAAATGATATGGAAACACTTTAGCTGTTATGCTTCATTGAAAATTTAATCAAAAATGGTTTGCAAACACATTTTTTAGCTTCATTTCGAAAGCACCATTGCAGCAAAATGTCATGTCAATTTGTAATGTTGTTTTGAAAAAGAACATGAAAATAGAAACAAAATCTCACCTTTGCATTATTTGAATTAATTCTGGTACATTAGAGTACAATGAGAATTTACAGGTGCAATAAGGCATGTATATTGATCTATTAACATTTACTGTAGTTTCGATCTTCTTAAGTTTTAACGGAATGAAAACAAACGTACAACTTATTGGTTCTAAAAACAGATGCATGTGTATCGATCTAATTACATTTTCCACAGTTCTAATTTCATTCCCGTTGCTAATTAAAACACAAATTTGTTTCCTCTTATTGTAGAATATAGAATCTAATCTTATCAAGGGGATTAATATACCTTGAATGACAGCAAAAGATGGCGGGAAACGATGCAAATAATCTCAAATAGCAAAATGCACTTTATTACTTTGTTTACTGTCTTAGGGAAATCAAGTTTTTATCATCGATCGATGCATTATCAAGTTACTTAAATGCATTGTTTCTCGGCAAACTCTTTACACATATGTTTCATAATACATTTGTTTAGTATACGCAGTAAGTATACTTATTTGATCTTGGGAAAACCTTAATTTAAGATTCTTTAAGAATCTTCACTTTAAGAAATTCTACAATGGAATTGCTTTCTAAAAGGTGACGAGGTGTGTATGTTCTCCAATTGTAATCCGTTAAGAATGATATTTTTTAACGGCAATTACAGGGGAACACATAATTAGGATCAAGTTATCACATAGCATGGCTATGTTACTGCCGTTTATTGTGGAATGCATCGTGCTTTTACAACGATCAGTCAGACCGCGAAAGTATATCAAAACTTGTACCGTAATGAATATATACGTCATATTCTGTTAATTTACTTACATATGACAGGGACAAAGAGTCGTACATGTTTTAAGATTGTTAGTAATTGATTTTATTTAATATTGATTCGGAAGTAGAATATAGAACGTGAAATTTACCAGAAAAAGAACGAAAACGTATGCTACATTATACGGCACCGTAATCAGTCCAATTCGTACCCCCGATCGGGAGAACAGTTTTGTTCTCGAGGCGCCGACGACGACGAGTGAACACACAATTACAATGACGGGGTCGTCGCCTGCGTATTCGGTTATGATAGTAACAATGCTATCACGAAACGCTTAATACGACCCGGACGAGAACACAGGTACGACGTACGGACAGACATAACATCGACAACCAAGTCAATGTCCACGGCCTTTGATAACCAGTTGTGGTACACTGGCGTGTCTACCCAACCCAGGCTTGAGCCCGGGGCCTCGTGGTCTGTTGACAGGTATGATAACCGCTACACCACAGTAGGTAGATAACCTACTAGTTGTGTTCTCCCCATCAGGGAATCCTTTATAGAAATGCATCTATCCAAATACAAAGATTGTATAGGAATAACATAAGAATCAGACACATTTCGAGCGCGGGGAACTCAACCACTGCGAAGGGTTCAAATTTTTCTTTACAATTTTAAATAATGGCATATGAAAGATCTTTTCACCCTGCGCTTTTTAAAATTCACCGTGCGATTTTCTAGAAATTTGAAGAAAAGTGATGAATTCTCATTATGTGTTACCGTTAGGCAATCGCGCTAAAACAAGGTTTTCTGAAGTGATGAGAAATAGCTTAGGGATTTGTGAAAATTATTTAGCAATAACTGTATGATAGTCACGAAGTTGTTTTACTTTCGCAAAATTTAACATGAACAAAGCAAACTTTGTTACAAACCTTCAATGAAACGACTGATAAGCGTGTATGACTGAAACTTCACAATACAAATGGCGGCTTCCATATATCACTGTAATTTCAGTGCACATGCTTGAGTCTCCCGATCGGGGGACTTATTGAGCCCCTGTTTGGCGGTACGAACTGAACTGGTAATGAAAACGTTCACACCCGTAATTTATGCTGACAATATGCTGATAACATGCTGACAATATGCTGATAATAGTATGATTTAAGCAAATCCCATTGGATACCATACATAACATTAAATCATTCTCATTAGTTAAGAAACGCAATTTATGTTCTCCGTTATACAAATCTAAAATGGGAAAGTACAGAGAACGATGTAATATTATGGCTTGGGGAATTAAACAGATTATTTAGAACTGCACGGGATAAGAGAATTGATGACAAACGCGTAGATAGCATTTAATCAATTTCTGAATGCGTTTATATTGGAAATTATTTCGAATTGCAGAATAAGGAGATTGTCTACTCTATTGACCAAGATCTGCCTTGCGAGAAGGGTTAAGTTGGTTTGTCCGTACAAAAATTGGTTTAAACGCCATTTTACTTTAAACAGTTGTCAAGCAATTGATTGTATCAGGGATTTGTTATATATATGACACATATGTGATTTGAGGCCATACAGTCTTATACTGTTCAGATGCAACCAACCGGAAATGCAATACAATACCAAATTAAACCACCGCATTGTTTTAAGATGAAATGAATGTCATACTTTGGTCGGCAAAATAATACTATTTTTATTTCAATTATGTAAGTTACGTGTGATTATATTAATCTTTCTGTAACCTTATCTTCGTTTTTACCTATATTTAAGGGATACGAGCTGCAGGTTCAAAGCAAAGAGGTCAAAAGCTAGAAATCAAAATTGATTTTATGGAGTATCTAATTGAATTATTTGTACAATTACCAGCAATAAGTTGTTGTAGGCAAACAATTTTTCGTAAACGGACCCACATTCCATTCTTATTACTGGTTGTAAGGCAACACTCGTCATAATTCTTGAGGCCGTTTTCCTAGACACAAGTTCACATAGACTAAATGAAGATGAATGTGCTGAATTTGATTGACGTCTGATTTACTACAATCAATTTAGTTTTACTCAATATTGGCGCCAGGACATTTTGCGTTTTTAAATAATAGCTGTTTTGAAAAAATTGTTGTTTTGAGTAAAATACACACACTGTAATTAAAACTGCTGCCACTGTAACGGATAAGTTTATTAGTATAACTGTAGCCCTAATTGAAACCGTTGTCAAGCATCTGGTAGGAGATGTACTCATGTTGTGTAGAAGTGACGATACCATTCAAACAAAGTCCAAATTCTTAATATATCATATCATAGAAATATCATAACAATTTTTGTCTGATAAGTTCAAACCCGTTCGTAATTGGTCGGTCGCATTATGCTAAGTGCAATGAATTGATGTGAAAATAACGGAAGATTTTTCTAACTGCTCCTTGAAGATTTTACAAGCATTTAATGAATCAAACTGAAGCGAGATTGAAATTAAAATCTAACCTTCTACGTTTCTCCATGAATCAAACTGAAACAAGATCAACATTAACATCCAATCTTCTACATTTCTCCATGAATAAAACTGAAACGAGATTGAAATTAAAATTTAATCTTCTACATTTCTCCATGAATCTAAGTGATACGAGATTGAAATTAAAATCTAATCTTCTACATTTCTCCATTAATCAAACTGAAACGAGATTGAAATTAAAATCTAATCTTTTACATTTCTCCATGAATCAAACTGAAACGAGATTGAAATTAGAATTTAATTTGCTTCTACATTTCTCCATGAATCTAAGTGATACGAGATTGAAATTAAAATCTAATCTTCTACATTTCTCCATTAATCAATTTGAAACGAGATAGAAATTAAAATCTAATCTTCGACATTTCTCCATGAATCAAACTGAAACGAGATTAAAATTCAAATTTAATCTTCTACATTTCTCCATGAATCAAACTGGAACGAGATTGAAATTCAAATTTAATCTTCGACATTTCTCCATGAATCAAACTGAAACGAGATTGAAATTAAAATTTAATCTTCTACATTTCTCCATGAATCTAACTGATACGAGAATAAAATTAAAATCTAATTTTCTACATTTTTTCATGAATCAAACTGAAACGAGATTGAAATTAAATTCTAATCTTCTACATTTTTCAATGAATCAAACTGAAACGAGATTGAAATTAAAATCTAATTTTCTACATTTCTTCATGATACTAACTGAAACGAGATTGAAATTAAAATCTAATCTTCTACATTTTTCCATGAATCAAACTGAAACGAGAATGAAATTCAAATTTAATCTTCTACATTTCTCCATGAATCAAACTGAAACGAGATTGATATTAAAATCTAAGCTTCTGCATTTCTCCATAAATCAAACTGAAACGAGATTGAAATTAAAATCTAATCTTCCACATTTGTTTCATAAATCAATTGTTACACATAACATAGGGTAAACAACTAATAGCAGAAAGCAGAAGGAGAAAGTGCTTAAATGTATCATAAAGGAATAAGTAAACGAAATATTTCTACCGGTCTTAACTTAAACACTAAATATTTAAGAAATCATAAGTCTCTTTTTCACGATAGTTTCTTTATTATGGCTTTACCATTCCTTGTAATCATGCACAATTCTAGTAATGATACCTTGAATAAGACAGGTATAATAAACTCTTTAGTAAAATGTCTGAAAGAATGACATTGACAAAAGTTACCAAAATATAACTTTTAAAGATATTTTGCAACAAAATGAAAAAGAAAACTGAAAATGTTGATTACTTTAGTGTTAGAAAAGTTGCGACCACACATTTGAAAAAAGCGCCCCTTGAAACGTGGACGAGATGAAACTGCCAGTGTCATTTTCGTCCCCTTCGAAGGACACTCTCTCAACGAGTTGAAAAGGTATTACGCAATTATTCGGTCACACAGGTACTTGAGACAACTCAACAAAAAATGCTGTAATTTTATAAAAACTGAATATTTGAACATCAAGGAGTTTTTACTTGAATCATTTATACCCTGAAAAGTGGTTTAATTATTTCATTTGGTGCAGAAATCGTAAAAATAGCACTATTTTCAGCAGCGTAATTCTGAGTGACTTTCAAAATCTTTCCGACTTATTAGCCTAACCTCCTCCCCTTGACACCTTTTCGATAAATATTCTTGCGGTTAACGCCATTTCCATTTATTAGTGCAATGTACGCGTGAGGACTCTTTGTGTCTGGAGGTCAGGAGTTATGCACCATCGAGCATACTTACGTACAGCAAACACGTGCAGTGCGAAAAGTATTTTCCAAAGATAATGGTAGGCAATGGCAATTACGTGATAATCATACACATAAACTCATGCTTCTTTGAATATAACTCAATGCAATTATATATTGGGTACTTATGAATATACAAGAAATACTTTTTACAAGTTTCTTTATGCCTAAAACTCCACAGACATAACACATATTGATGTTTCACAAATAAACATTCCCCTCGTTTTGCCGTTATACGGGGAAGAAGTTTTATTGTTGGAATGCTGTTCTTGATATTTTTCAACTTCGAAATGAATTTACGTGGGAGATACGAAATATAGCGTCAATTTTGGTGTTCAAAGGTTGAAACTTCTAACAAATTGTCCAAATAAAACAAATTTCACTCCTTTAGAGGGCAAATTTTGTTAAAGCGCGAAGTGGAATTATTTGATATTAAACTGGAAATGCAAACCGCCACACGCGGTTACTGAAATGCCTTAGGCACAGAAAATCAGGATGGAGTTCTGCTCAATGGGCAAGTTCTGTAATGACATTTACAAATACACTTAATTGAACCTATTTGTTCATGTGTGGAACAGTTTGAAACGCGTGCGACTCGGGTGAAAAAAATCACTTTGTCTTCGGGTTGACTTGCATCTCCCATAAAAGTTTAAGAACCGTTTTTCTTGTTTTATATGGAAACCTTTGTTGTAAGTCAACCTTCCTTACTTCAAAGTAAGCGATATTAAGGTAATATAATCGCCCTTAGGTGGAATCACTCGCAATGCATGACGCTTAATACGGACGCACGTTTAGCCTGTATGCAAACAAGCAATGCAAAAGTGATAAGTACACTAACATTTTCCCAAAGCCATGGTTTCTAGACAAGCGTTTGACTTCGGCTTTCAAAATCATTGTTCAAGAACTTGATTCCCATCTATACAGAATTCATAAATAGTAAATTCAATATCTAGCTTTCTGATTGGCTAATAGGTGGTCTCGAAAGCATGATGTACCTTAAGAGATTAATGATAATCAACACTTTTCATATATTAACACATATTAAGCATGATAAATGTACATCATCCTAGGTGTAAAATGACACAAATTGACACTGGCTGCATTCGCATCTATCCCTTATCCTAATTTGTAAATACTCTTGTTTGGATAATCGATGGTCTGGAATATATTCGAAACAAGACTGACTAGTAGTGCATATGTGCCCCTCGGAATATACATTAGCAAAATAATGAAAACTGTATCCAAGGATGCAAAGAAATATAAATAGATATGTAGGCCTAGGACCTATGGGGAAAAAAGGGAAGAAAAACCAACCACACCATTCGAGCCACAACAATTACGACTCTCAATCAACAACTCTAACTTTGATTCCAGAACAATCACCGTCAGCAAGAAGTTCTAATTTATGATTCTTTAAAATTTGCCACTCATTTCTTGACTGACCAGAACAGAAATCTTGAGAGCCTTGCATAGTCAATCTTCGGCCCAAGTGAATTGCTACTATTCAAAATACCTCATTTAAACAGCAGATGTATTAAGAGTAACTAATACTAGGCCTTGGCTTTACAGTCCGCCGTTCTGTGTGTCTGTGTACGTACATGTACTGTAAGTGTGTACATCATTTAGTCTTCTGTGTACGTACGTGTGTACGTCATTTAGCCTAACTTGAGAATGCCTAGGCCTAATTTTATCACAAAACAAACGAGCAGCCAACTAGCCCAATTAAGCCCAAACTCGATGTTCCCAAACTGTCTAAATTGTTTCAAAAGATACTTTAGCTAAACCTACATTCATCATCTTACCTTTGTCCCTTAATTTTGATAATTTTCCAAGACCTTGTTTTCAACTTTGCGCTGAATGCTCAGAGTGCAGTGCTAAGTTACGCAATCGAGCAGTACTGTTTGATTTGATAATCTGCTGTCAAAACTTGATGACCTGTGACCTGCCAATTTGATCGTATTTCTTTATTATTGTTCGAAAATTAACGAGCAGCTTCTTGCGGTCGTACGGAAGTATATGAAAAAAGGTGTTGAGAGTAAAAATGTTTTGTGTTATTTTCATTAAATTTGGCGGGTTACTTATCAAGATCAATCATCTGTGATCGATGGTATCGTGTGATCAGATGATCAGTTTAACCCCTACGCTTAACCCCTAAGATGACGTTATCCTTGGTCTCATATTGCATTTGAGACCGGCCACCCTCGCATTTATTCCCTAATTATTGCATACATTTACTGGGAAAATTTCGGACGTCTGCACAATTTACGCACGGTATAGGACGAAGCGTATAAAAAATGTTCCACATAAAATAAAATAAAATACATGAAAGAAATACGCGCGCGTATTGCTGCTTACAGGTTTTTCCTAAAAACTGTACCTGTTTGGTTGAGAAACAAATGAAATATTCCCCCAGTAGCTGATTCGTCGAAGTGCTGAAGAAATCACTTTGGCTAATTTCAGTTTAAAAAGGTCTATAGGTTTTCTCTCTATCGACATTTTCTCGAAACTAATCTGAATAACATGACCGCAATTTACGTGTCCCTTATGGATGAATGCTTTACAGGGGAAATTATATAGTCCAATCAAATACTGAGGGAATCTTAGCCGTTTGCACAATTCACGCACTATATGTGAACAAGCTTATTAAAAAATGTTTGCACACGCACGTATCATACGCATGGGTTTGACACACTTTTCTTATCTTCTAAACCTCTGTGCAGTTGAATGGAAATGAGTGAACATATGATTTCTTCCCATAAGGCTGAACTTCTCCGAGAAGGAAAATGTACGTAACTGTTGCTCTGACACATTTTAATATCAGAAAGCAGGATATGTTTTCATTATCGAATTACA
Source organism: Chiridota heheva (assembly GCA_020152595.1). Lineage (NCBI taxonomy): Eukaryota > Metazoa > Echinodermata > Holothuroidea > Apodida > Chiridotidae > Chiridota > Chiridota heheva. The sequence continues at coordinate 952,524 of JAIGNY010000279.1, read as the reverse complement.
CAGTCGAAACTATAATCAAAACTTGCCATTTACAAACCAAAAACTTTGTGATGGTTATAACATGCAGAACAAAATCAGTTACACACAATTTTAGAATTTATGTAGGACTCACAGCGTGCGCATTGCCTTGATATGTTAATTAATGTTCTCTATTATCGTATATACATATGTATATATTCATTCATGTCATCTATTATAGTACATACATATGTATATATTAATTTATGTTCTCTATTATCGTGTATACATATGTATATATTCATTCATGTATTTATTATAGTACATACATATGTATATATTAATTTATGTTCTCTATTATCGTGTATACATATGTATATATTCATTCATGTATATATAGTACATTCATTATCGTGTATACATATGTATTTTCATTATGTATTTATTATAGTACATACATATGTATATATTAATTTATGTTCTCTATTATCGTGTATACATATGTATATATTCATTCATGTTATTTATTATAGTACATACATATGTATAAATACATTTATGTTCTCTATTATAGTATATACATATATATATGTATATATATATATATATATATATATATATATATATATATATATATATATATATATATATATATATATTATATATCAATCTTCTCATCAGACAGTTAAAGAAAACTTGATCACATTTTTATCGCTCATTCATGCAAATCTGTTGGGTGAAAGTAAGCAGATTTTACGAATACAGATGCCAGTGTGAGAGATAATAAAACTTGCCCTAAATTACAAAAACTAATTTTGCTTACATTATTAAAATCTGTCGAGATTACTGACTTAAAATTGTTGTAATTTAGCATGTTTACATCGCTCTCATAGAACTAAGACATATTTGCCACAGAAATCGGCAAAGAAGTCATGATCAAGCCAAAAGATCATTCATGCACTGTATGTCTATATTACGCTCAAATATAACATCGCAAAATATAGTTGACACTATAAATGAATAACAGTGTTGATTCTCCTTCTAGCGTCACAACGTGCCTATGCAGACAATTCCACTTGCATTGACCCATTGTGAGTTACTAGCGATAAACAATACAGCAGTGATACTGCGATGATATTTCAATACTTCTAGTAATGAATATACTTCGATTGACAGAAATATATACTGCAGTGAATATTTTATCACCGCCTTTCACTTCTTACGAAGACTTCATTTCCTATCCGTTATCTGTTTCATTTATATATTTTTTCACTTTGTTTTATTGATTGCGAGAAATCCGTGATGCTATCGATAACACATATAGGCCCCTATGTCAGTATGTTCGGTGTGACGGATGTGTGATCGATAACATAGCAGATTTCAAAAGGGAATATTGAAAGCCGGAAGTGACATTACCAACACTGAGAAGTTCATTTCTTAATTTATTTACGAGACGATACTTTCCCTTTAAATATATCATTAAATTCTTTTTATATTTACCTTAATATGTCCTCACAGAATTTGCCATTTGCCGTTAATCAGCCATTTTGTAGTTAAAGAGGGAATCTCGCTCCAGAAAATGTCTTGACTTATCACCAATCATTCATCCAATAGATACTAGTAACGTCACTTCCGTTGCAGTAATTGATTGGTTTGTCGGTGATTGTGTAAATATTTTGACCAATCAGAAACGTTAGCTTGTAGTGTATTTCTATCTCCTTATTAACGCGATATCTGACTTTGATATAATTTCAATTTCGAGTATTTAGCTCTACTGTCCTTTGCTCAGGGAGATGATACATTTCATAAACTTTTTTTTTTTAGTCCGTTGTTTCTAAGCTAAAATACAAAATGTCCCATCAGCATATATAATAAATGTCACTTCGCTGATAGCATGTTATATTTTAAGATCAGTTTTATCATACTTGAAAGGTCTATTTCTTTTAAACTCTCATCGACCTTCCGGCCATGAATCTGAAGTTCACATAATCATACCTACCTGAATATAAACGTTGATCTATTTATACCCATCATCACTTGAGTTCATCGAGTAAACCTAAACGTCTCTAGATTTCTAAGATGTTAAACATTTAGAGAGTAGTTTTTGAATTAGGCAACTTGAGTCAGCACTTGAAACCAGAATGTGTGGAACTACATATCGCGTTACCATATCATGACGATACCATTCCTGATCATTACAAAGAAGAAGTCTCCTTGATAAACAATTGTTTTAACAGTTGAATGGTTAATATTTTGGTCATTGTGGACATGTCTTACATTCGAACATGCAACTATTAACTAATAGCTCCATGATGCGAAGCACATTTCTGCTTAATATTTCAAGAAGAGGTATCTAACCGTAGATTACACTCGTAACGAAAATGTTTCCAGTTTACTTAAATCAGTGGGTCACACTCATTATCGGTTACCTGCCCAGACGGCCTTAACACTCTCCCTAATAATCATATGTATGTGGCTGCTTCTTGCAGTTGCAGTTCTACAATATCCATCCTTCTCCCGAAAGATAAAATTATACCTTTGAAATACTTGTATCCAATTTATTTTATTAAGTAGTTGTTGCTATTTAGACAATTGATGACGTGTTGTTGAAGTAAGCTTCGACATGTCAGATACATATTGCAAGTCCCTAGCTACGCCTTTGGGAAAATAGTTTGGAAAAATAATAGTTAAAGATTTTCCAATTAGAAGTTTTAGTATAGTATAGAAGAATATGCATCTACCATTATCTATGAAGGACGCCCATTCTTGTCTTTGAATGTCGATTAGAAGTTTTATAAAGATGATGAGAGCACCGACACCGATACCGAATGAGTTTAATTATAAGTACAGTGTATGTTCATCTTAAAGAGATGGGAACAAAATGATGCAAAAACTATCAAAAAAATCCGTTCTCCTTTACATATAAAATAGATGAAGTGAAGTTTTTTATCATCAAATATCTATTTTCTGCAATTTGAATTTGATAAACTCATTAAAGTAAATGAACAGTTGTTGTGGAAGTGAAGATGTGATGTCACTCGTGTACAGAAGACTTTTGATAAGACTTCCAAAGAAACTTGTGACATCTACGGCTCTTATAACAATTAACGTCTCTGAGTTACGAAATAAGCCACACCTACCATAGCAATGCGGTAACTAGGTGGGGAAAACAAACCTCAAATTCGCAATCGTGCATTACCAATGCATTGACAATTGGATGTTCGCAAAGCATGCCCCAAGCTTTGATCCATTTATGGCACTTCTCTGGATTTTTAGAGGTTTTAGCAAAAGAGATAAACAAAATTCAGTTTGCTTAGTGTTCTGGGTAGCAGCAATTAAATTTACAAAACCCGCAGCGGGCCCGTAAGCGCAATTTTTGTTCACCATTTTGCAGTCACTGTCTGTGTGCAGAAATTTGTTTTGTACAGTAAGTTGCATTGACTACATGAGCGTGCTCCGCTAGCAAACTAATGTTTACCCCACTTAGTTACGCAGATTTTGTTGCTAGGAAAATTCATGCGGTGATTGGTTGAAAAAGCGGTCAATCATCAAACTCAGTCAGGTTAAGTAACCTTCTCCACTATAACGAGTCAACCCAGACAATGAGAGCAAAAAATGAACCTGAAATGGTGGTCACTTTGGCTTTATAATTGCATTCTTAATGAATGAGCATGTTTTTATAACCCATAATACCCAAAATAAAGGTCCCGCTTCCATGTCTGATACATTTTTTAAATAAACGATTTAGTTTCGAAAGTCACGTATCAAACCAACAGGCGATGTTCCGTCAACTCACTTTGCTGTCAGTTGTTCATACTACATTAAACACGTACTTTGCTAGAATTACTTTGCTAGAAGCTTTTGGAAACATTTAGAATGTGGACTATATTAAAACATGTCATAATTTCTGTCGCAGTCATTGACATAAATAGAAGTTTTGAGACCTATTTAATCGATCTCGGAACTTAAAAATAAAATCTTCCATTATTCTCTCACAGGCTTCATAACAGTAATATTGATAGTACCTGTGCTAAATTTCACTGCATTGAACGCGCGCACAACCTAAGCATTCACGTTGAGAATTTAGTTTGAGTTAGAAAAATCTTACTGTTGTTTTTAGTCACAAGATCGTAAAGTGAAGGTACCGTTTCTGTAGACTCTAACATATTCAGCAGAACTATTTAACTTACGTGGAGAGCTACGAAACTTCTCTAACACCAATATTTATACTAAATATTGATCTTAAGATTCATTATCACATTTAGGAGGAAAAACAGGTCAGTGAAAATTAGAAAACGTCCACAAAAAAGACGCACTTACTGATGGGTCTAGTTCTTCTCAAGTGATCAGGCAATCTATCTTTGTGACCGAAGTTAAAAAGCCAAAAACAACTACAGTAATCAAAAGATTATTTGAGTAATTCACAAAAAGTCGAAGTATCTCATTACAATGTTTGCCTCAATGACACTGTTAAAGCCATACTAGAGCCATAAAGGCTCACCTTCATCCCCGGTTTCCGTGACGTAAGCAGATGTGAGCACATGACTCCCCCTGGATGGGACGACAGTCCATCGCAGGTCAACTCCCCAGCAGTGCTGGTACTCATTTTACAGCTGAGTGAACAGAAGCAAGCAGAGTTAAGTTTTTTGCCCAGGGACACAGTGCAGGGTTCGGGACATGACTCCTTAATCATGCACCGAACCACTGCACCTCTAAACCACTGCACCTATGATGACACTGTACGCTTGACAAAATTTACCAATGTTAGACCACTTTAAAATGTAGAAAAACCTGAATGTGATGCACCTATAAACTTATGACATAAAGTCATCTTTCTAACATTCATCCAACCCTCCTCCCAACACTAGCGACAGTTCCTCCATCCGCTACCATTTTAGCCGCATTTCTACTCCATAATCGTGTTTGTATGGTAGATTAACTACATCAAATGTTTTCTTGAATTAGATGAGATTGATTAAGTAAGGTGTATTAATTGATACCGCCCTTCCATTACTTACGACAATCACATCCAATCAGATTAAACAGAAAAGAGGAAACGTTCGTCTCAATGTTTTGCCAATTCAAAGGAATTAATTTGAGATGAAATTAAAGCATTAACCATTTCCACAACAGACTTAAAGTTATTATATTTACAACCGTTTTGATTTTTCTATTAAGATCTGATGCAAAATATCAAATTACGATGTTAAATATTCTCACGTACTGTAATTCTTAAACAGCAATGTCAGCTATCTACATTGAGCTAATCTTGGTCCTATATAAAAAAAAATGTCAAATTGTAAAGACAAGGATGGAAATCGAGAATATGAATTCACCTCACTTTTTGGTGTGTGACCTACAATTTAGATCAATAAACTGTCTCAGCCATAAGGAATATATTAAGCACAAACTAACTGCCTAAGAATGGACAGAATTGTAACAGAGTGGCACATTGGAAAAGTCAGTACGTTTGTATTTTCAACCTTCCTTCTTACACAAGTAAGTTTGGATAGATATAGTGGTAAAGATGGAAACTTAGGTCAAAATATCTGAAGTTTTCAGAACCTTTGTATTTAAAATTCTGACACACAGTGATTGGTCAGCGAAATTGTAAGTTTAAAACCCTTTCGTTACTTTAACAAATTTCCTGTCAATTGTCCACTAAGTAACCTAAATAAAAGAGCCCATGAAATTATTGATAAGACTACCTAACAGACTACCTAACAGTCATAACATTTCAATGTTACACTATACTGCTATACATGCTATAAAGAATTGTACACTGAAGCAAACCTGATATATAACAACATAAATCTTGGTTAAATGATCCCATAAATCCTCAAACAAAGCAATCACTTGTGTTTGTCAACGTCCTAATAAACTGATCTTGCTCACCCAACAAAGATACATTCTCCACATCCGTCATTATAGCCAATTTAAAGTATAATTTGTTCTCTTCGGGAAACTTCGTGGCACGAGTGTCAACTTTTTGAACTAAGTGGTCAAAATATTTTTCATTAGAATTTAAATGGCGAGTGTTAAGCTTTAATGCATTTCAAAAATCTTGAGATTTTCGAAACTCGAAGAGATAATAGTTTTGTTTATGATATTTCCTTTTAAAGTGGATAAATGATTGCTTTTCATTTTCATTTCATAAGTATCTGTTTGTGAGTCTAAACAGAAAGTTACTATTGGTCACAAAAATACGACAGCAAAAAGAAAACAATCTAATGATAACTGCAGTTGGGTGAGCGGACATGTAAAATATATATATATATATATATATATATATATATATATATATATATATATATATATATATATATATATATATATATATATATATATATATATATATATATATATATATATATATATATATATATATATATATATATATATATATATATATATATGTATATTAACTATATATATATATATATATATATATATATATATATATATATATATATATATATATATATATATATATATATATATATATATATATATATATAAAATATATATGTATATATATATATATATATATATATATATATATATATATATATATATATATATATAATATATTATATATTAATATATATATAATATATATATATATATATATATATATATATATATATATATATATATATATATATATATATATATATATACATATATATATATAATGTGTGTGTAAATTTGATTTTACAAACTTTTTGAAAATCTTTCAGATGGCAAATCGCAGTTATAGCATTTAAAGAAAAAGCTTGAACAAAGTGTTAAGAAAAGTGAAGTTGTGAATATCGCTTCTGGTGAGATATTAGTCATTTCAAAACGAATCTATTAACCACTAACTTGAATAAACACGGTGACACGAGACATACAAATAATACAAATTTGCATTATCACCCTAACAAGTTCAGTTGCCTACGCAATCATGGTTTTATGCAAAAAGAGATTCTGTGTAGGTTAAAATGATATATTTTCCAATTATTACTGATTTTAGAAAATATAGCTATCAGATCCATATTGCGATGTTAGTCAGGCATGAAAGCATCGGTTTACCTCTCACATATGTCTAATTTTGTGAAAAAGGACACATGGACAAAACTGTTGTAAATTAATCTGATATCTTTTTCCATTCAAAGTATATTGATATTTAAGAAAATTACCATGGAAATCACTGGTGTATAACGTCTCTTGTAGATACAACGTGACACTCTTGCATGCAGTTTCTTAAACTTGTTACACTCTGAGAAAGTAATGGTCAAATTTGACCAAAGTTGGTTCGGTGCAAAGTTGACCATCCTATATGTTATGATTACAATTTGACCATTCTTGTTTAAGAGTGTCTTTTATCTTATATTCACTCAGTCTGTCAGTGGAAATCATTTTCCAAAGGTCTTAAAATAGTAAATCACTCTACTTTACTAAGATCCTCGTCTTTCTTCTTCATTGACATATTGTTTTGTTGATTAGGAAATCTGGAGAAATATCTAAATGAAATACACACTAGCTTTTTAGGAATGTGAAGCTGTTTTCTTGTCCGATTTCAGTCTTTACTACATTTCATAGAAATTTAAACTCGTATTCACGGAATACGATTTTGCAATACATTCTGCATCGTACTGTTGTCCTATTGTCCTATTTTATGTAAAATAAATTTCGCTGTCCATACAATTATCCTTTAAAATGTATGTGATGTTCATTTAAAAAGAATTGGGTTCAAATTTCAAATATACAGTGATCAGACAAAATAAGTCACTCAAATAATTCCCTTGATCTTAAGTAATCCACAGAACCAATCCACAGAACCATGCCACGTATTAGTCATGACAGGCGAAAGCCCTCTTACAGAAAGTCGGGATTAGAAAGAGACATAAGGCTGTCAATTTGAATTCTTTTGAAAGGTTCTTTTGTAAAGAAAGATGTTACATCTCTTCGCTACCGTACATGGAAAATTGTAGCATTAACTGGTTGGCTTATAATTATTTTGTGCCGAAGATAGTACTGAAAATTGCATGCATGTTAATGATACTCATTTGAAATTTCTTTACAACATGTAATATAAATGTCGCTAATATTCAATCTGGTTACGTTCAAAAATGTGCGGCATTGACTGAAAGACTTGATATGTAAGTAAGGCATGGAACCAATGGAACTTGATATGTAAGTAAGGCATGGAACTAATCATGTTGACTGAATATCAATTGTATATCTACTTCAAGAGGTTTTACATCCATTCATGGAGCACACTGAGTTGTTAAAGCGTCATGCTCGTATGCGAAAGGTACCGGGTTCAACTCCCATCGGGAGCGCTTCATTGTATCCTTGTGCAAATACTCAACTCTACTTGCTCTAGTCCACTTAGCTGTAAAATGAGTACCAGCACTGCTGGGGATTTATCCTGTAATGGACTGGTGTCCCTTCCAGAGGTAGTCATTTATGCCCATCCGCTTACACCATGGAAACCGGGGATAACTGCCAGTCTGGTGGGCTTTCATGGTTCGAGTATGGATTGAACTACATAAAAAAAAAAACAGCCAGTCAAAGTTGGAGCGTGACGTTTTCACGTGCATTTGCTTTCCATAATTCACACCCTTTTATCTCCTTTCAACTACATTTCTCTACAACTTTCAGTCACAAAACAAATGACAGATAAGAGATATTTCTAAAATGATTAACTTTTTCCCAATGGACAAATATCAATTGTGCCACTTGCCACAAAATGTCAAACTATTTCTCTTTTCAGCACATATTTATCAATTTTATTAAAATTTTGTGTTCTTAGTTTAATCGTGTTTTACCTTTGGGGTACAGTATTAAAGAATTACTGGACTTAAAAGAAAAATGTTTTTGAAATTCTACGTGTTAAGTCTATCAGTTGATATCTTCATGACAGTTTTTCGCAAAGTTGTTACCTAAACAAGATTAGACGTGAATACACACGCGGGCTCTTAATTGATTTGAGCGAAATCTATGACTAAGAGATTACAAGTGTCAATGACACTTGTCAGTGACATGTCTTATGGATACCTTAAGTGCTAATTTGGCAAATTATTTCTTGAATATTTTAACGGAGGATACTAAGAGCAAAAATCTAATAAAATGATTTATTACTCTTGTTCTTTTCGTCAATATTTCTGATAATACGTCAAACAGTTTACATCATTTTGCGAATTTCTTGAACTAAATGTTTGTAATTGAACGAAATATGTTTAAAAAAATTTGACACAAGAAGAAGAATATTAACTGAACTGAGAAAAATGTCATATTCTGTAATTGACACTTGACAATTGCAATGCAGTTAAAATGTTTGTGCAAATAATGGCAGATACAATTAAGGCTAGGCCATATTTGTCAAAATTCTATTCACGATGGTCTGCAAAGTCGCATATCGTAAATTGTATTACTTTTCACTAATCGTCACTGTTGCACATCATTCCATTGTGTGCCTGATCTATACAAACATGAGAAGGCACTTTGGATCGATCCTTTTTGAGTTAACAAATTGTATATGCTTATTCGTATTGCATATATGAACTTTCAACCGTTTATATACATAAATTCTTATTCCATTGTCATGTCCAGAAAATTTCAAACTGATTCTTCAGTACTTGTAAAACAAAAATGGTAAAATATTCATATTTTGAGACAAACGTGACAGAAAAGTGTTCCATGCAGTTTGTCAATGAAACGAAATTCCGCCTGATACCGCATACCTTTTTGTCAGTTCCCAGTTCAGACAACGTGACTAAACTCGATAAATTCTTATAAAATTCACCACAAAACTGTTGAAATGCCACGAATCTCTTTAGAAACTAAAGTTGTTCAAGCATAAGAGCATTTTCGGAAAAGTATCGCTTATACGTTACCTTTACGATTGTAAACCGACGGAAAGCAACTTAAAGCCACATAGAAACCGTCAAGTGAAGTCAAGCGATTGCCTTAACAAACAAAAACCAACGTAAAACATTAATCTTTTCGCTCTAATAAACGAATTGTGCTGAACCTATTAGCTGCAAACCTATGAGTTTAAACGAAGATTTGCAATATGCATTCGCTGAGTAGAAATGAACTTTAAAACATTGAAATTAACATATATTTTCCCGTTATCAAATTAGTAGGCTTTCAGATATGTGCTTAAAAATTGGCTAATGAAGATACCTGCATATAGGATTGTCACAAACTCACAAACTTTAAAGTTAGAGGGGATAGGTTCTCGTTTTCAAACTCTAACCTGAGAAGGCTCCTGGTCTTCTTGAGATCTGCAGTAGGTATGACCAACTTAAGAAAACATATATTAGCTACTGATGAGGCGCATTGTTAAAGAAGGAAAATACAGGGGTGTAGATGGTGAGGTTACGGAAACAATTGCTGAAGGAGTAACATTGAACAAAAATGTGTCAAACTAGCGCTTTTTAAACTTTTCGAAGCATACATTTTACTGAAGAGCAAAAATAAAAAAAAGTAATTGCCTCCTAAACTGAACCTTTTAGTACAATTTCCACGCTGATCTAATTGTTACCCTTTGGGAGTCGTTGGTGTGTGTGTGTGTGTGTGTGGGGAGGGAGGGGTGCCTGTCTAATGACCGGTCAACACCCTGGCTACCCCCATAAATTGACACCAATTTATCGAATAATGCTTTTAGCTATTTATAACCTATAAATTGACCTCAATATTTTACGATCTGGTACATATTACTTGTAGGCTGGGTGTCAAATATGATATTTCCATATGTGGTTGAGGTGAATGTACAGAACTAAAAAGCTAAGAACTGAAACCGCAATTCATATTGAGTATTTTCTAGTTAATTACCGACTTAAGAATATATATAAAAACTTGGTGTTTTAATAGTTTCTGCCTTTAGGCTCAATCTTCACCCCACCGCAACCTACATAAACAGTAAACATTATGGCCACATATCATATAAACCATTGTATTGTCTACTCCACTTGGTATACACGTAGATAAAGTAGGGCTATGCCTATAAATGTATCCTCATTGCGACCCCAGGCGGCATTAGTCTGCTTGTGAAATGTGACTTGCTGGGAATAACAAGTGGCTAGAATTATTGTATTTTGAATTCAACAACATTTATTTTAGCTTCACCAACATCAACAGAATAGCAAACAATACATTGTCTTTGTACTAAAAAAGAGGATAGCTATGGCGAAAAGTTAAGTGAACGTGTAAACGTAATTTCAATATTTAGTAATGAAAGAGATAAACTAAAGTTTGACAGCTAGAATTTACTATCGATGTGGAAGTAAACAGGTAAAAAGAGAGATTGGAAAAATGAGGTACATTACATAAATACATTATCTACAAATAAGCCTGCATTGCAGATATGCTATGCAATTCGATAATTTACAGGATTCATGCATATTATGAAAGAATAATCTTCATATACACCTTTGTTAGGGGAATTTTCTCGTTGTTTTCAACCAATTAACGGCAGCTGCTGTTCGAAAAATTGTAAGTAACAATTTGCGCGTATTATTTTAAAGGCCAGTTATCGTTTCTATAACGTGAAGGTAAAAAAGCTTTCAATTCGTGCGTTTTGATTGGTCGAAACGAAATTGTACAATGTGCACATACATTGAAAGGCCAATCAATATTGTTTTGGAATAAAATGTACGCCACCACATTTTGATCACGATAGATGACCTTTAATGCATATCGCACGTACGTTGAAAAGCATTCATACGCTTGGTCCCATGCGTAAATTGTGCAGCAGACGGTCAAGTGTGCTACATATCCGATTGGCTGATTCCTCCGTATACGATTGGTCCATTATGGACAAGTACATTTCGGCCATGAGACATAATTTAAATTCGTTCGTTTCCAAGAAATGGCCGATTCAGAGTTGAAAGGTTTATAAGGATTGCGAAATGAATATCACTTCCAAATGTTGTTTATGTTACCATTGTCTGCTTACCAGGTAAAGAAACACAATTGGGTAATACATCGAATTCTTAACCACTGCTTGTACTTAGATATCCAGACGCCATACTTTGTGGGCATTAATTAAAGGAATAACATATATGGACGACTACTAGGCGAATAGGGGTTAACGTTTGTAGGGCGCGGGATCGGGGATCTCTTGCAGTACATGATAAACTAAATATCAGTATAACATAGAGAATCGTTGATTGTGTGATTATCGTTGGATCATGGGATTATCGTGGTATCATATTTTTTGTTCTGTTTATTTTTTTCGAGAAAGCACGTACTTTAAAAAGCACCGTGAGTTTTGCATATAGTATAACGAAGGTTGATGTAATTTCGCAATTAATGTTCCAGTTACTACTAACTGTTTAACATTTGGTAACTCGTTAAATGCTAACGGCTTTAAAAAAAGACACGTAATGCATAGTATCAATTGTTTGGTCAAGAAATTTTTTGAATAAAGTAATTATGTCAAGCAATTATTTTATATCTTGACTTTACTTCAAACAAACTTCAGTAAAGCTTGTGAAAATATAGTAATAATTATCAAAATCTACTTCAAACGTTACAACAAGAAAAACAAGAAAGAAACTTAGTACACTTAA
>JAIGNY010000279.1:912500-935000 GCA_020152595.1 Chiridota heheva | reverse complement strand
TCGAATTGTGCAAAAACCTGTCCATGTGCAATTTGTGACCTCAGCACATATTTTTAGGCTTTCTGAGGATGATAATCAAATGAATTTCTAATAGATATCCCAAAAGGTGAATGCAATGATATAGTTAACTAATATATTTGAAGGAATGGCTTTCAAATAAAGTACAATACTCTGAGTTTAGAGGTGCTGTGGCTCAGTGGTTAAGGAGTCACGCTCGTATTAGAGAGTTACCGAGTTCGATTCCCGTCGTGAGCGCTGCATTGTGTGCTTGAGCAAGACTACTTGCTTTAGTCCACTTAGCAGTACCGAGTGGGATTAACCTGCGATGGACTGGCGTGCCGTCCAGGGGGAGTATTGTACTCCCATCCGCTTGCGCCATGGAAACCGGGGATAAGCACCGGCTCTATGAGCCTAATTTAATAAATTCAACTTTTGCTTTAATTCTGAATTTAATCTTGAATCTTGCAGATTGTTGTAGGGTTTCTAACGTATAAAATGGTAAGTGGAACTCACTAAACTTCTGATCTGTCTTAATTAGTTCTTGTATAGTTTCATTCAAAAGTACAATGTTCAAGTAACGCATTAATTTAAAAGTTATTGAAGGCCTATACAAATACGTATATACAAGATTAACTTTAAAATGTATATATATATATATATATATATATATATATATATATATATATATATATATATATATATATATATATATATATATATAAATATATATATATACATACATATAAATATATATATATATATACATACATATATATATATATATATATATATATATATATATATATATATATATATATATATATATATATATATATATATATATATATATATATATATATATATATATATATATATATATATATATATATATATATATATATATATATGAAATATTCATGAAAACATGCAAATTGATACCATATGAAAACGCATGTCATTCATACGGGAATGTAGGTTCTCAATATTATTCAACCTCCCAATTAAAATGTATTGTGTAAAATGTAAAGTATATCTGAAAAATATCTTGTTCATATTTTCCTAGCCGGGCTGTATTCCTTTTCATAAATATACAGTTTAAACTATTGTATCATATGTAATCATCAACATTTTATCAGGTGTAACTTAAAACTTTAGCGATCAAAGCACGAAATTATCAAGGTGAAACAAGAAAATATCAACACGTTGACCGAATATTGAATTATATCAACAACTTGGCAAGGACATCAACAAAATATTGTTACATAAGACACGATCACGATTAAACAGCCTCGCAAAAAGAGCTTTATTCATATTAATAAGTGATCGCCATTTGTCTTCCAATACTGTTGAGTCAATTATTTGAAACAACCAATGAAAAAAGAATGTCTCATGGTTTTAAACTCAACCATTTCAGTTAAAAACAGACTGTAGGCTACATAGATGACAGGGGTCTATATATGACAAGGGTCTATAAATGGAAAGAGTCTATAAATGGCAAGGGTATATAGATGGCAAGGGTCTATATATGACAAGGGTCTATGGATGGCAAGGGTATATTGAAACAATATGTCCTTTATACTACAAAACCGTAATTTGAAGATCAAACGATAAACCCAACATCCTAATACGTTTTCTTTGTACCGGTGACATGTACGAAGGATTGTATAATAAATCTGTTTACATACAGAACAATTATTTTAACACTATGTCCTATTTTATGCATCCGACCAGGCATTGCTGTATACCATGCTCTGATATCACTCAACATATGAACCAGTCTACAACCTGTATCACTCAACATATGAACCAGTTTACAACCTGGTACTAAATTCTTGGTATATACCTGTATGCAATTTTAAGATGCAATTTTGGAACCGAGACAAAAAGTGCCAAGTATTTTTGTCAGGAATTGTAGGTATATGACAGCATTCAATTTCCATTCATATTTCAATGATGGCGAGTAGATTGAAAGAGGAATCATTAACTTCTCCGCCTAAGACTGTTTGAAAAGGCGTAACATAGTGGGGAAATATGTGTCACTTTTGGTTGCTATGCATCTTCATTCATACATACGACATTGAAGGTCTATGGAAAGTTACATAATATGTAGAAGAAGAGGCTTTTAATCAGAAGCTAGCTCCATAATATAGAACAGCATAGAGACCTTTAAGCTATTTCTGTTGGAATTTTTTTACCTATTTTCTAATTAGTTGACCTAATAACAAAAGTTCAGTTTGAAAATGTTTTCTTATGTTCAATCATAGCATCTATCGATGATATTGATTCTTATAAAAGTTTATATGCTTTGTATCATATGATTTTTTCTACCTTTTTAAAAAGAAAAAAAAAGATTTTTGCAGAAAAATTATAGATTGAGAACATATATTAATGACAATGTGCGTAAACGATTGAACATTTTAGTATTTCAAACGTAAACAGCTCCTTGACCTTTGATTTTCTAAAAGAAATCCAACTTTGAATATCATATCATCACGTGGTAGAATTTACCCGTCTGAAACCTGCGATATAAACATCAAATTTCGAATAATCGTTATATTTTCTGAAAATACTTTTCTGCTGCATTTACAAACTTAAAAGATTTTCACACGGGGAAAAATGTATGGTTCCAAAATAGTACAAACATCATCAGTTAAGATTACTTTCAGCGGAGAGATAATACAAGCAAACAAACGAACAAGTACTTCAGCGTAAGAAAATTATGCACCAAAGAACTTTTGATTTAAACCAATATCGATAATAACTGTCAAGATAAAGTATTTTCAAAAACTTATATCGATTGGTATGTTGTTTCTTTCGTAAATGGCAGGCCTTAAGAACTAATTGTTCAACCCATTTAAGGTAGGTTCTCATTTCCACCTGCGGAAAAATTCTTCATTAGTTCCGTGTTATTTATTCAATATTTTGTGGAGTGCATGCTAAATTATGTCTCATTAAGCTTGCGTGTAGTAAACATAATTTCAAGGTAAAACGTTTTACTTTATCGAAGTTATCAATTGACCCATTCTCTCTTTCGCCTCTTTCGTGTTTAATTGACACAACACTTGTTAATTTCCCATCAATTGTTATTAAAAACTAAGCTTTACTTTCCCTTCCATTCAATTTACAATTCAAGTTAAAAATGGATGTTTTACGACACTTCTGATGATAATTAAAGCCTCGAAAGACATTACGTCCTGCTTTCTAGATATTTTTTGGGACATCGATATTCTTCTTTCTTCATGCAAACACTTATATTTATTATCTTGCCAAAATAAACATATCATCTTTAGTTGTCAGAATATATCATCCACGTGACTCGTCATGTCTGAAGACTGCAACTCCCTTCAATTCCACAGTTTTATGACAAACTTTTCTTTTCCGGTGATGTTAAAGAGGTTGTTTTCGTATTCTTTAAGTGGAAGTAAATGTAAATACGACAGGGAGGAAGAGTAATTGTTACAAGTGATTAAGAATAAGAATTGGCATAAACAGCTCAGTCGTTCCTGGCCCCAGACTATGATTAATTCAGATCTCCATTTCTTACGTGGGTGTTTTGCGTTTAGTGTGATAGCTAAGTAACACATTATCGTTAAGCAATATAACAAAGATCGAGTAGGTCATCTACATACACACACAGGTAAATTGGTGTATATTGTACAGCTAGTTATCTCAATAAGCATCGATGTATTTACATGGATGAACCTTGATGATTAGGAAAAATGCTAACCCTCATTAATTTGAGTTGTAACTGTGATAGTCATACCCGATTCTCGAGTCTTTAGCTATAAACTTAATGACACAGATAGGCAAGATGCAAATATAATGCTTATATGATGCACGCACTAAGCTTTACTTCTTCTTGCTGGAAATATTCTACGTACTGTTGCCGTTATAGAAAGGCCATTTTAAGTTGTAATTCATGTACATTTAGTTTAACACTATTTTTATAAATGAAAAATTGAATGTAGTAAATCAAACTATACCTTCATTTGACATGATTATGTATAATCAAGCTTCTTAAGCTTTTAGTTAGAATTAACCTAAGGTAACAGTACTTCCGAGAGATTACGTAAAATGGCAGATTTTCTTATCTTAAAAGCAATGTCCTCTTTCCCGTTTAGAATAATTTTTGTACAAAATGTTTCTTAATCCAGCATGTGATTTTAGAGATGTTATCAAAGAAGAGAAAACACAAGAAATGTATACATCATGCTCTGCAAATTCCATAAAAAGATATGCAACGCTAACCCGACTCTTGTAAAGACAAATCGGGTTGACTTTAATGAAAAGATTGGAAATTAACTGAGGCCCATTAACATTTAAGATGTAACCTGGGATTTTATCATGCTGCAATTTTTGTCAAGGTTAACGGCAGATATGTCGAGTTGTTCTGACTGTTCCACAATTCGTTCATTCTTGACACACACTACGATTTTATGAAACAAAGAACTAAGATATGAATTAAGATATCATTAAGACATAAATATTCATATCACTTAGACCTTCATATATGTTTTTCTCTTCCTTCACATAATGGACGTAAGTTCATATAATAGATGAGCCTTCTTGAAAGCATTGGCTACGTCCCTGCCAATCGACAGCTCGATCTAGTTTCAAGAATTTTTATTTTTTTGAAGTTTCAGTAAACTGTGAATTAGGAATTCAGGTCTTGTAATTCTTTTTTTCTCAACACATACTAAAGATCAAATTATCAAGCTTTTAAGATATCATATCTAATATTTGTGTCACGCCGACTTCCTGCAAAATCTCCATCTAAAACTTAATTAATCAAAACGTATGGTTTGTGTAGGCGTAACATGTTTTATGAATATGTATTTTCGTGATATGAATTTGAAAAATGTTTATGTTTAAACCACAAATTATGACGTTGAAAGCAGCCAAATAAGTACAAAATATTTCACGAGCCTTGTTACCAAACGATACGTCCATAGACTTACGTAATATCAGATAATATCTAGGGAAGCAAAAGAACAAAATATATTTATGAGATTCATTGTACACTAGTGATGAAGGTTTTAATGCATGAAATATCTTATAGATTACACAGACGACTAAGATTTATATGTGTGTATAATTATCTTAAACTTGGTACAAAAGTTTCTCGTATTGTGTGATTACCAAAGTCCCATTTATGTCCCATTAATGTCCCTTTAAGGTCCCGTTAATCTCCTTAAATGTTTCTTAAAGGGAACAGGTCCCTAAAGGTTTTAAGGTCCCTTTTGGTCCCTTTAAGATCCCTTAAAGGTTCCTGAAAGGTCTCTTATGGAGACCAGGTCCCTTAAAGGTCCCTATCCGTCCCTTTAAGGTTAATTTAATGTCCCTTATTGGTCCCTAAAAAGGTCTCTTAAAGAGACCAGATCCTTAAAGGTCTCCTTAAGGTTCCTTAAAGGTCCCATTAGGTCCCTTTATGGTTCCATTTGATCCCATTAAGGTCCCTTTAAGGCTCCTTCAAGGTCCGGTTAAGGTCACTTTATGGCCCCTATCGGTCCTTTTAAGGTCCCTTTAGTATATATATAAATATATATATATATATATATATATATATATATGTATATATATATATATATATATGTATATATATATATATATATATATATATATATATATATATATATATATATATATATATATATATATATATATATATATATATATATATATATATATATATATATATATATATATATATATATATATATATATATATATATATATATATATATATATATATATATATATATATATATATATATATATATATATATATATATATATATATATATATATATATATATATATATATATATATATATATATATATATATATATATATATATATATATATATATATATATATATATATATATATATATATATATATATATATATATATATATATATATATATATATATATATATATATATATATATATATATATATATATATATATATATATATATATATATATATATATATATATATATATATATATATATATATATTAGTGTCGACGTCAGACATGTCGATCTTGTACAATAAGACATCCAGACATACATACCAGAGGAAAAAATTATACCATTTATCAAACAAACTTAAAAGCCATGTATTGTTTGAAAGTGCAGATGAATATTTGATACAAATCAAAGCTTGTAATTGTGTTGGAAAAACTTTAAGTAGCTAAAATGATATCATTTGTGCGCATTAAATTTATTGGTGAAGATTAAATCAATTTTTCTTGGAAAGAGCTTTACAAATTGTATCATGAAATTATCATTGTATAAATGATTATACTTTTATATGCAAATTGTATTCCTGACTGGAAAGAGTGCTCTTAATCTCAGTCTTATTCTACAAACCACCATATACCGATTTGCGATTAACATTTTTGAAAGAAATTTAAAGATATTATTATTATGTTTGAAAGAGCTTCATCGGTAACTTCAAAGAATATTATATTCGACTACAAAAATTGGTGGTTGCTAGAACATAGAATGCCAAAGTTCTCTACATCTGACAAAAGACTGAAACTTAAAACAACAGTTATCCAAGAATACAAAAAAGACAAAATTGATAAAGAAAAGCAATGATCCTTGGTATTTGTATTACTTTACGAACCTGTACGCTTTAATATATCTTTTAACAGGTAGTAATTTCTCTGGAATTATTTTCTTGTGTGATTGAGAGGAACGATCTACTCATTTACAAGAAGATTTGTGTCCTAAATATATAAAATAAGACACAAGTAGATAGTTTTAAATCGTCTGACTCCAAATACACCCAAGATTAACTCCGTGAAAAGCACGCTCTGGTTTTAATAACGGGATATGTAAACCAATGTAAACACCAAATACACAAAAAGAGTGGAGTGATGATTGCTATTCAATTGATATTTTGTTCTTAAGAGTTGGGTGATGATTGTCATTCAAAAGCTAGTTCAAAAGTCAAAGGCTATTTCAAAAGCTATTCAGAAGCTAATTTAAAAGCTAGTTGAAAGGCTAGTTCAAAAGCTATTTCAAAAGCTTGGTCAAAATCTAGTTTAAAAGCTAGTTTAAAGGTTAGGTCAAAGGCTAGTTTAAAAAGTAGTTCAAGTACTAGTTCAAATGCTAGGTTAAAAGCTAGTTTAAAAGCTTTTTTAAAAGCTAGGTCAAAAGGTAGTTCAAAAGCTAGGTCAAAGGCTAAGTCAAAGGATAGTTCAAAAGCTAGTTCAAAAGCTAGGTCAAAGACTAGTTCAAAAGCTAGTTCAAAAGCTAGTTCAAAAGCTAGGTCAAAGGCTAGTTCAAAAGCTATTTCAAAAGCTATTTCAAAGGCTAGATCAAAAGTTTTAAAAGTTTCAAAAGCTACTTCAAAAGCTAGTTCAAATAGTAATAGTAATAGTAATTATTTTATATAGCGCCCTTTCTATACAAGTATATTCAAGAGCGCTTTACAATCATAGGAGCTTTCATATAGAAGAGAGCTGCCCAAACGGCGCGTCTTCCATCCATTAGTTCAAGAAAATGAATGAATACCGAGTTTTCACGCTTCTCTCTCGAATAGTGTTCAGAGAACCAGCTAATGTGTGACTGTCCTACCATCGGGACCAACGGTTTAACGTCCTCTCCGAGGACGGCAAGCGCCATTCAACCATTGTCACTTCTCTCAACAGCTGAATGGGAAGTAGGAGCTGCAAACGACTTACTTTCGCTTTGATGATCGGCGTATCTGTCTGCATAGTGGTGGAAAAACGGGTTAGATCTGTCCGGTGCTTGAATCCGGAACCTCTAGCATCTCAGTCATGCGCTCTACAACTGAGCTACCTGACTCCATAAAGATAGTTTAAAAGCTAATTCAAAAGCTAGTTCAAAGCTAGTTTAAAAGCTAATTCAAAAGCTAGTTCAAAAGATAGTTTCAGTTATGTTTCAGCTAGTGCAATATATTTAAATGTGTTGATAGGTATCATTTGTTACAGCCGTTATTGACAGCCAAGTTAAACACCCTGTACAGGTGATAAGTGGTGTCACATTTTGCTCAGACGAGTCCCGGCTGCTCGGGGGACCTCAGAGGGACCTAAAACAAAGAGGTAATGGTTCCGTAAATTAGGATACTTTCGTGAAATTATCGTTTAGCAATATAAGAAAGAATTGGTATAGACAGGGTTGCCGGGAGAAATCGCGTGGCCCGGGGGAAAACTGAGAATCCGGACCCCCATATAATTTGTACAATCCCTTATGATCCGGGCCCCCTAGAACACCGTGCCAGGTGCTCCTTCCGCCCCCCCCCCTTCCCCTCCGTAAATCCCGTGTTGGCCGCCCTGGGTATAGGTCATCTACAAACACACTAAAGTAAATCGGTGCATTTAGTATCGCTAGTTTTCTCAATCAGCATCAATGTATTCATATGGATGGACCTTGGTGATTAGAAAAGTACGGACCTTCAGTAACTTGAGTTATAGCTATAATAGTTATACCCGATCCGCGAGTCTTTTAGCTATAAATCATTGACAGAAATGGGCACAGACCATTATTTTCTGACCATTATTTTATGATTTTGCCTCAGGGCTTTGCTGTACTAACTTCGAAGACTTGTACGAACTTTGAATGTTGTGTCATAATTGATTCTCAGTAATCCTGACCCATCGACATTTGAGCTAACAATTGCCATCCCGGGAGCATGCGTATTAATAGGAACATTTATAACACACGAGAATATTGAAGTCTTGCATCTGGATTGTTCAAATGTTACGATAAAATGTCACGGTTTCTAATTTATATACTTGAAATATTAAAAAAACATTATATTGAAAAATATTTGAATTTTAAAAATGACTGTTTCGCGCCAAAAAGCCTAGCTGTATTGGCTATTATTTCTGATATTTCGAAAACGGTGTGTTAAGCAGCATATCAAATGGGAGTGAACAATATTTAGCCATGGCAGTAATTAATGTATTTTCATGAGTATCAAGTTTCTTTTATCAAAGACATTTTTCCTAGACATATTTGAAATTTGAAATAGGCCTATGTAACATTGCATAAAGCTTTAGAATTAAGATAGCAGAGGGTCATGGAAAATATCACAAAATGGGGGCTTCCATATTGCAAAATGTTCCTATTTTTAGGAACATTTGTGTTCCCAATAATAGGCATGTTCCTGGACTGATTGCAATCTGAACTTCCAGAATCACACTTTCATAGTAACGTAAGAAAGTCAAAGCCTTGATTGATACCGTGATATGTCCGTTGTGTATTAACATCTTTTGTAGTTGATGAGCAAAATGATTGCTTGTCAATAAATTAAAGAGAGAATGATAGATGAGACAATCATCAAATGTAGAACAAAGATGAGGCACTTTACAATCAAGTGCCTCTTATGTGAAAATCAAACCCTCAATATATCAACTGGATCCAAAAAGATCAAAGATGCTTAGAACAATTAGATTATTTATGATTTCTTCAAGTAGTTTCTTGCTATTTCGGTAATTTATCTATCAAGGAGTTTCTTGCTGTTTCGGTAATTTATCTATAAATTAAGACGACGATTTCTCCCTCTTCAGTATAATCATCAGATGACGTAGTAGATGGTTGCTTTAATTAACCTTGGTTGAGTGTTTTATAAAACAAGTGTCGCTTAATTAAGACGAATTAGTTCAAAAACCATATAAAAAAAACGTCCGTTTTTAGATGTGTTGATTGTTTCAAGACGTGATATTCATAAGCACAGCTCCCAGGAGAGTAAGACTGAACTTATGAGACGGGAATTTGAGATGGAGGAAGTCATGTGTGGTACATACTTATAAGGCCTTACTTTGGTAAATGTGATTTATCCTCACACGACGCAAGAAGGTAACATACTTTTGAACTTTAAAGGTATATTGACAAGTAGGAAGAAACATTATCTAAAGTGTTTTAAAACCCACTAAGACACACGAAGAAGGCAAAACATTGAATCAAAATCGGTTAATACTTGGTCATTTTACACCTTTTGAATACTTTTGTTCAAATATGCACATTTTTGTGTTATTCTTGTGATAGTCTCTATTTTCTTATGTAAATCCATTGCTTTGATGACTTGATAATTCTAATAAAAAGGATAATTATAATTTATGCATACTCTTAATCAACCTCCAGCTGGAGAAGGCATTTTGAACGTTTTCTAAGTATAAATTTAAGGAAGAAATATATATTTTAAAAAGGCGTTTTGAGGTGTTTTCTTGTTCATACATCGAAAAGCGCACTTATGTATGTATGCATGTATGTATGTATGTATGTATGTATGTATGTATGTATTTATGTATGTATACATGTGTGTATGTATGTGTGTATATGTCTGTGACGCTTTGCTTGTAAACACGATATCTCCTAAACAGGAAATCTATGCCCATGCCATATTTGACACATAGATGCATCATGACCCATGAATTATCCTTATTGTTTTTAGTTTCGATATCATGCATATTAATGAGTGGGAGTGGCAAAATGTAAAAATCTTTAAATGCTTATATTTTGATAATCATATATTTGTTTTGCATCTTCTTTGACATAAACAAGGTGTTAGGATTGGTGTAAATGCCTATGGTATAAAAATGTTCAAAATCACTATTATGAGTTGTGGGCGGGGAATAATGTGGTTTTACTGACAACAGATTGTAAACACGGTATCTCATGAACCATACACCAGTGACATGTCAAGTTTAGCACATTAATTTATCATGACTCAAAGGTGATTCCTAATCTTTTTCGGTGTCGATATCTTACATATTAATGAGTGGGTGGGGCTTGGTGCAAAACTTGAAATTTTCAAATCTTTACAAGTGCATGCCAGTTTTGCTTCATATGCGGCATGCTTATGCAGTGTGCACATACTGTGCATATGCTTATGTGCACAGCATGCTTATGCAGTGTGCACATACTTATGTTGTTAAAATATCATGACTCCACCAACAGCCTTTAAACTTCTATTCAATTAACTTTCTTGTACTGTTGTGAATTACTACCCTTTCATTATTGTTCTCCCAGGACAAAGACTAGATGAATTAATAGACGGTGGCAAGTAGTGCGTTCCTTCTCAATGCTGAACAATCGCAACAGTTGCAAATGATGTTTCATAGGTTGGTCATCATTATAGTGGCTTTCCATAATTATCCAAGAGCTTAAACGAAACAAATACTTTAGATTAGTTGTCATATCATGACATTGTCAAGTTAGCTGTCCCTGGTTCAATTCGCAGCGGGTCTTCATCCATCAGTTTTGCAGTATTGAAGAGGATGTAACATTTTAAAACTTAATGTAAAAACTTATCAGTTTTAAACTCAGATATTTTTAGTTATTAGCACCTACTAATCAAAGATTTATTCCTACAACTTAGAGAGGGGAAAATTGATATCAAATATTCATTCGCACAATTAGCTGGGAATCAAAGTTGATATTGCTTTAAAACCTAACCTGGCATAAATCTCTGCATAAAATAGTTGATAAAGCCAAGTATTATTCCTATAATTTCAATTCCTTATGTGAACAGTGGTTGAGACTCTTTGAAAAAGGGAGGGGGGAGGGGGCGTACTGGAAGCACGTAAGGGCATATGCGCCCCCCCACACACACACACAGCTTGGAATTAAGCCCTACACAACTTGGAATTAAGCCGCGCACCGAGTTTGGAATTAAGCCCCCGCACCGAGTTTGGAATTAAGCCGCGCACCGAGTTTGCAATTAAGCCCCCGCACCGAGTTTGGAATTAAGCCCCTGCACCGAGTTTGGAATTAAGCCCTGCACCGAGTTTGAATTAAGCCCCTGCACCGAGTTTGGAATTAAGCCCTGCACCGAGTTTGCAATTAAGCCCCGCACCGAGTTTGGAATTAAGCCCTGCACCGAGTTTGCAATTAAGCCCCCGCACCGAGTTTGGAATTAAGCCGCGCACCGAGTTTGGAATTAAGCCCCGCACCGAGTTTGGAATTAAGCCCTGCACCGAGTTTGGAATTAAGCCCCCGCACCGAGTTTGGAATTAAGCCCCTGCACCGAGTTTGGAATTAAGCCCCTGCACCGAGTTTGCAATTAAGCCCCCGCACCGAGTTTGGAATTAAGCCGCGCACCGAGTTTGGAATTAAGCCCCCGCACCGAGTTTGGAATTAAGCCCCTGCACCGAGTTTGGAATTAAGCCCCCGCACCGAGTTTGGAATTAAGCCCCTGCACCGAGTTTGGAATTAAGCCCCCGCACCGAGTTTGCAATTAAGCCCCTGCACCGAGTTTGGAATTAAGCCCCCGCACCGAGTTTGGAATTAAGCCCCTGCACCGAGTTTGCAATTAAGCCCTGCACCGAGTTTGCAATTAAGCCCCTGCACCGAGTTTGGAATTAAGCCCCCGCACCGAGTTTGGAATTAAGCCCCCGCACCGAGTTTGCAATTAAGCCCCTGCACCGAGTTTGGAATTAAGCCCCGCACCGAGTTTGGAATTAAGCCCTGCACCGAGTTTGCAATTAAGCCCCGCACCGAGTTTGGAATTAAGCCCTGCACCGAGTTTGCAATTAAGCCCCTGCACCGAGTTTGGAATTAAGCCCCCGCACCGAGTTTGGAATTAAGCCCCGCACCGAGTTTGGAATTAAGCCCTGCACCGAGTTTGGAATTAAGCCCCCGCACCGAGTTTGGAATTAAGCCCTGCACCGAGTTTGGAATTAAGCCGTGCACCGAGTTTGGAATTAAGCCCCTGCACCGAGTTTGGAATTAAGCCCCGCGCCGAGTTTGGAATTAAGCCCTGCACCGAGTTTGGAATTAAGCCCTGCACCGAGTTTGCAATTAAGCCCCCGCACCGAGTTTGGAATTAAGCCCCTGCACCGAGTTTGGAATTGCCGCGCAGCGAGTTTGGAATTAAGCCCCGCACCGAGTTTGGAATTAAGCCCTGCACCGAGTTTGGAATTAAGCTCCTGCACCGAGTTTGGAATTAAGCCCCTGCACCGAGTTTGCAATTAAGCCCCGCACCGAGTTTGGAATTAAGCCCCGCACCGAGTTTGGAATTAAGCCCCCGCACCGAGTTTGGAATTAAGCCCCCGCACCGAGTTTGGAATTAAGCCCCCGCACCGAGTTTGGAATTAAGCCCCGCACCGAGTTTGGAATTAACCCCGCACCGAGTTTGCAATTAAGCCCCCGCACCGAGTTTGCAATTAAGCCCCCGCGCCGAGTTTGCAGTTAAGCCGCGCACCGAGTTTGGAATTAAGCCCCGCACCGAGTTTGGAATTAAGCCCCGCACCGAGTTTGGAATTAAGCCCCTGCACCGAGTTTGGAATTAAGCCCCGCGCCGAGTTTGGAATTAAGCCCCCGCACCGAGTTTGGAATTAAGCCCTGCACCGAGTTTGCAATTAAGCCCCCGCACCGAGTTTGCAATTAAGCCCCGCGCCGAGTTTGCAATTAAGCCGCGCACCGAGTTTGGAATTAAGCCCCCGCGCCGAGTTTGGAATTAAGCCCCGCACCGAGTTTGGAATTAAGCCCTGCACCGAGTTTGGAATTAAGCCCCGCACCGAGTTTGGAATTAAGCCCCTGCACCGAGTTTGCAATTAAGCCCCGCACCGAGTTTGCAATTAAGCCCCCGCGCCGAGTTTGCAATTAAGCCGCGCACCGAGTTTGGAATTAAGCCCCGCGCCGAGTTTGGAATTAAGCCCCGCACCGAGTTTGGAATTAAGCCCCGCACCGAGTTTGGAATTAAGCCCCCGCACCGAGTTTGCAATTAAGCCCCCGCACCGAGTTTGGAATTAAGCCCCCGCACCGAGTTTGGAATTAAGCCCCCGCACCGAGTTTGGAATTAAGCCCCGCACCGAGTTTGGAATTAAGCCCCTGCACCGAGTTTGGAATTAAGCCCCGCACCGAGTTTGGAATTAAGCCCCGCACCGAGTTTGCAATTAAGCCCCCGCACCGAGTTTGGAATTAAGCCCCCGCACCGAGTTTGGAATTAAGCCCCGCACCGAGTTTGGAATTAAGCCCCCCGCACCGAGTTTGGAATTAAGCCCTGCACCGAGTTTGGAATTAAGCCCCCGCGCCGAGTTTGGAATTAAGCCCCGCACCGAGTTTGCAATTAAGCCCCCGCACCGAGTTTGGAATTAAGCCCCGCACCGAGTTTGCAATTAAGCCGCGCACCGAGTTTGCAATTAAGCCCCGCACCGAGTTTGCAATTAAGCCCCCGCACCGAGTTTGGAATTAAGCCGCGCACCGAGTTTGGAATTAAGCCCCCGCACCGAGTTTGGAATTAAGCCGCGCACCGAGTTTGGAATTAAGCCCCGCACCGAGTTTGGAATTAAGCCCCGCGCCGAGTTTGGAATTAAGCCGCGCACCGAGTTTGGAATTAAGCCCCGCGCCGAGTTTGGAATTAAGCCCCCGCGCCGAGTTTGGAATTAAGCCCCCGCACCGAGTTTGCAATTAAGCCCCGCACCGAGTTTGGAATTAAGCCCCCGCACCGAGTTTGCAATTGCCGCGCACCGAGTTTGCAATTAAGCCCCCGCACCGGGTTTGCAATTAAGCCCCGCACCGAGTTTGGAATTAAGCCGCGCACCGAGTTTGGAATTAAGCCCCCGCACCGAGTTTGGAATTAAGCCCCCGCGCCGAGTTTGGAATTAAGCCCCGCACCGAGTTTGCAATTAAGCCCCGCACCGAGTTTGGAATTAAGCCCCCGCACCGAGTTTGGAATTAAGCCGCGCACCGAGTTTGGAATTAAGCCCCTGCACCGAGTTTGGAATTAAGCCCCTGCACCGAGTTTGGAATTAAGCCGCGCACCGAGTTTGGAATTAAGCCCCGCACCGAGTTTGGAATTAAGCCCCCGCGCCGAGTTTGAATTAAGCCCCGCACCGAGTTTGCAATTAAGCCCCTGCACCGAGTTTGGAATTAAGCCGCGCACCGAGTTTGGAATTAAGCCCCCGCACCGAGTTTGGAATTAAGCCCCTGCACCGAGTTTGGAATTAAGCCCCGCACCGAGTTTGGAATTAAGCCCCGCACCGAGTTTGCAATTAAGCCCCCGCACCGAGTTTGGAATTAAGCCCCTGCACCGAGTTTGGAATTAAGCCCCCACCGAGTTTGGAATTAAGCCGCGCACCGAGTTTGGAATTAAGCCGCGCACCGAGTTTGGAATTAAGCCGCGCACCGAGTTTGGAATTAAGCCGCGCACCGAGTTTGGAATTAAGCCGCCGCACCGAGTTTGGAATTGCCGCGCACCGAGTTTGGAATTAAGCCGCGCACCGAGTTTGCAATTAAGCCCCTGCACCGAGTTTGGAATTAAGCCCCCGCACCGAGTTTGCAATTAAGCCCCGCACCGAGTTTGGAATTAAGCCCCTGCACCGAGTTTGGAATTAAGCCCCTGCACCGAGTTTGGAATTAAGCCGCGCACCGAGTTTGGAATTAAGCCGCGCACCGAGTTTGGAATTAAGCCCCCGCACCGAGTTTGGAATTAAGCCCCGCACCGAGTTTGCAATTAAGCCCCCGCACCGAGTTTGGAATTAAGCCCTGCACCGAGTTTGGAATTAAGCCGCGCACCGAGTTTGGAATTAAGCCCCGCACCGAGTTTGGAATTAAGCCCCTGCACCGAGTTTGGAATTAAGCCGCGCACCGAGTTTGGAATTAAGCCCCGCACCGAGTTTGGAATTAAGCCCCCGCGCCGAGTTTGGAATTAAGCCCCGCACCGAGTTTGCAATTAAGCCCCCGCACCGAGTTTGCAATTAAGCCCCTGCACCGAGTTTGGAATTAAGCCCCTGCACCGAGTTTGGAATTAAGCCCCTGCACCGAGTTTGGAATTAAGCCCCGCGCCGAGTTTGGAATTAAGCCCCGCGCCGAGTTTGGAATTAAGCCCCGCACCGAGTTTGCAATTAAGCCCCGCACCGAGTTTGCAATTAAGCCCCCGCGCCGAGTTTGGAATTAAGCCCCGCACCGAGTTTGCAATTAAGCCCCCGCACCGAGTTTGGAATTAAGCCCCCGCACCGAGTTTGGAATTAAGCCCCTGCACCGAGTTTGGAATTAAGCCCTGCACCGAGTTTGGAATTAAGCCCCGCGCCGAGTTTGGAATTAAGCCCCTGCACCGAGTTTGGAATTAAGCCCCCGCACCGAGTTTGGAATTAAGCCCCCGCGCCGAGTTTGGAATTAAGCCCCTGCACCGAGTTTGGAATTAAGCCCCTGCACCGAGTTTGGAATTAAGCCCTGCACCGAGTTTGGAATTAAGCCCTGCACCGAGTTTGGAATTAAGCCCCTGCACCGAGTTTGCAATTAAGCCCCTGCACCGAGTTTGGAATTAAGCCCCCGCACCGAGTTTGCAATTAAGCCCCTGCACCGAGTTTGGAATTAAGCCCCGCACCGATCTTGGATTTAACCCCCTAAAGCTTGAAATGAAGCCCCGCACAGCTTGGAATGAAGCCCCGCACAGCTTGGAATTTAGCCCCCACAGCTTGGAATTTAGATTTGTTTTGCTTTCTTCACTATTTTGTTTCTTTAGAAATCCTCATTCATATAAGATAAAAATGCTTGACCACTGAACTAACCCTCCAAATAAGTCAATGACTCGATCTTTTTCTTCATAGACGTACCCCTTCCCATGCACCCAAACACGCACTTTAAGGTGATATTTAAAAACAAATCAGAATATTCTTTTATCAAATGGGTTTCTCTTAGTCCCCCCCCCATCACCCCCTTATGAGTTATGCCCTCCAAGATCAATGTCCACAGCTGAATTATTAGATAAAGCTTGATAGCATATGCAGAGATGTGAAGAATTCATTAAGCTATTTGGATGAGGATGAAATGCCCCTTTCCCTTCCAATAAAAAATAGAACCTTCACGATGGATAAAAAAACCCTCTTCTTTTCTTCCAAGGTCAGCAAGTACAAAATTACTTCAATAATATGACTAAAATATTCAACAGTTATCTGTTTGGAGAGGAAGGGGCCCAGACAACGTGCTAACTTGAAATTAAAATAGGGCCTTAATGGGGCGCTCTAAGTGATTATCAAAATGAAATAAAGCAGATCACAATATTCTCAGATGTTAATCATAACGTAAGGAGTTATACAAAATAAGGCATCGGAGTCACATAACCTTCTGGATTTCTAGTTTTCTTAAACTCCATTACTACTTTTGTAGTGGACACGAAAAGAATAAATTTGTTGTATAATTTTGGAGATATTGCTTCAATAATAGAAATAGCAAAACTATATTATATATATATATATATATATATATATATATATATATATATATATATATATATATATATATATATATATATATATATATATATATATATATATATATATATATATATATCTATATATATTTATATATATATATATAGATATATATACATATATCTATATATATATCTATCTATATATATATCTATATATATATATATATATATATATATATATATATATATATATATGAATATATATGAATATATATAACATATAGTATAAATATATATAATATCTATATCTATATATATATATACATATATATATATATATATATATATATATATATATATATATATATATATATATATATATATATATATATATATATATATATATATATATATATATATATATATATATATATATATATATATATATATATATATATATATATATATATATATATATATATATATATATATATATATATATATATATATATATATATATATATATATATATATATATATATATATATATATATATATATATATATATATATATATATATATATATATATATATATATATATATATATATATATATATTACACCTGTTTTTTAATAGTATCTTTGCAAATGAAAATTGTGAACGTAGGTGTATGCCTCATTAAGTGCTTTTGAAGTCTTATGGAAATTAATCAAAATATTGCTATCAAACATTTAAGTGGTAATAATAATATACGATACGATAAAGATACGACAAGATATAACTTTTGCCTGACGTCAGTCATTTTACATTGTGATAAAGGTTGAAAATTGCTTGTCATAAATCATGGTTACCAATATACAAGAAAGATATTGAAATTACTAACAGTATAAAGGAGCGAGTCGTTATATTTGGAGCGTGATTTATACTATGTATATCTCCCATTGGCCGATCATGGTTTTTTAGATTGTATAGTTTAGATTAAACATTTTACGATGTAGTCTTTGAGTTTCAGTACATGAAATCGTACACCAGTACCCATTTAATAATTAGTTCATTTCTTGTAGTTTTGTTTTTGCCCAATCTAAGTTTTCGTGAAATCATCTGCCTTTACATTAATGGATAGTAATAAAAAACATAAATACACAATACTAATCGAAATGTTTATAAAGCTTACTTTTAACGGTGCTATGCTCAAACAATTTGTTTACTATTCATAATTTTCATTTCAATAATTTATATAAATAATTACAGAAACAATATTAATCTAAAAAGCGTAATCTTATGTGTTTCAAAAGTCAACGAAGCATGGCAGAGTTATTGTATTGCGATAAATTTGCGTTCCGAACAAATGTTAAGCTGATCGTGTTACAACGCTTCCATCTTTTTAACAATGTTCGCAATCCACATGACTTTGGCTTTTGATTCCGACGGAATTGTAAATAGTTTTGATAATTTATTAAAAAATTCTTAATTCCACAAATTTCGAAATTCAACAATTTGCACCAATTTTACAACAGCCTTGCAATCATGATGACAACTAGTAATTATGAATATTGTAAAAATAACCCACTGAAAGTTTCGTAATGTAAAGTAATAATTATGTTTCAAAAACATTACCGAAGTTATGGCTGATCAAAGTGTCGGTATGTACACATTTTGTGTTGCGTGCAGTAATAGAAACGTTATGTAAATCTTTGAACAGTCCGGCAGAAACCCAACTTTTGGTGTAATAACAAATACACAAGAAATTGAAGCTTCGCATGCATTACGATCCATGGAGACCGCCATTTTCTTTTGTGATAAATGTTACGGCCCAAAAATAGAAAAGTAACAGAAGAATGCCAAAAGACAAAATCAAGATCAGTGGCTTTGAACTTAAAACTTATTATATTCCAAATTTCAAATTTTGTTCTTACAATGTTTACAATAATCTTAAACTTACTTACATACACTGACCTGAGTCTTCTTGACCTCTTTGGGCGACGGTTGGCCTTTATTGTTGTTATCCTGTATTTTATTTCAATATAGTGATTCAGTTCCGCGAAGATTCCAGTTTCCCGAGAAATCCTGTAAGAATCTTGACGCGATGATTTATCTCGAAGTTTTAAGACCGTAGGAGTTATGAGGTCCTTGAAAGACTTGATAACAGCTTATAGAATGATCCACTTTATGATTTATTTCGGCAGACAGTTTAACGCAGGCAGATCTCTTATAATTTAATCTTCAAGCAAAAGTCAAAATGTGTATGACTATGATTGATATAATGATAATCCACAAAGAAGGCAGTTAATCAAATCTCGTCGTAAGAGTATAGATATAATTGTAAATTTATTAAACCTCAGATAAACCAAAGAGCTTCAACGTATTGAAAACAGCTGCTTATAATGATCAAATTCTATTTTTAGAAACAAGCGCTGTTATCAATGGTATCATTAAGATATTTTTAGAAGTATTGTAATGTTGTAATATTCGAATTCTAGAAAATTGCGTCAGTATGAGATCATCCTGCAATATTCTAGAACTGCGCCACTAATTTATTGAATGAAATGTTTCTTGTGCAATAATAGACGCTACTGGAAGTCCGTCCAAATTCTTATGAAAGGTGGCATGTAACATAATATTGTGTTAATGGTTTTTTTACTGAGATCACGGAAGCATTTTTGAAAGGAAAAAAGTATCGAATGAATTTTCATAAGATTTGATTGCGGCCTTTTCAAATCCACCGTAAATGTTGTTATATAATAAGAAAAGACTGTCCTTGACCTTTGTATTAGACTTTGAACAGCCGTCTCAAATCATAGTTGTGTCTGCTTAGTCACCGCTGATACACATGCCAATTTTGTCTTCCGACAGCTACGACATTGTTACTCAGAGCGCCCTCATATACACGCTGTATCCGCCTAAACCATTCCTGATATAAACTTCGTACGTACAGTATATGTATAATTGTACACTATGTATAGAGTGTGAGGGAAGTGATGCGTAAATTTTCGTGGCCTTGAGATGTTTGATTTTCTAACATGTAGAAAAACCGAACATTGCTGATGTAAGGGCGCTACATCATACATTACAAAACATATCCCCGTGATCTCAATAGAAATCCGATTAAAATAACGTTATTACATGAAAGTTAAAATGGCGGCCTTCATAAATTGCAATGATTACGAAGCTCCAAATTTTTGTGTATTGCTTCTTACATCAAATGTTGGGTTTATCCCGGACTGTTGGATTTCCCAAGAATATTATTTCCTAGTTAATCTTTTAGCTACTGTTCAGCAAACATAAAATTTCGCTGAATCTAAAAAAGAATAAAACAGATTAAAAGAATAAAATAGAATAACAGTATAACATAAATTAACAGAATAACAGTATAACATAGATTAAGAGAATAACATAGAATAAGAGTATAACGTATAACATAGATTAACAGAATAGCATGGAATAACAGTATAACATAGATTAAGAGAATAACATAGAATAAGAGTATAACGTATAACATAGATTAACAGAATAACATGGAATAACAGTATAACATATAGTAACATAGAATAATAGAATAACAGAATAACAGGAAAGGTATTGTCTCATAAACAAATTCAGCAGTGAACGACGCCGTCCTAATAACGTCACTTCCTGCTTTCAAATTTCCTTATTGATTGTGAGAAATCTGTATTGTTATCGATAACACCTGTAGGTCCCAATGTTCGGTCCGGCGGATGTGTGATCGATAGCATAGTATATCTCTGGCGATCAGCAGGCGAAATTGACAACCGAAAGTGACGTCACCAATATGGCGGCGTTCACTTCTGAATGTATTTATGGCACGATACCTTTTCTTTGATTGAAAGATTTCCAAAGAAATCTTGGAAAACAAGACACTCCATCAGTGCCGGATAAAACTATCCATAGAAGTGAGGTTTTTTTTTTTTTTTTTCAAAGTGGTAGGACATGTAGTAATGAGGGTAGCATACTGCTTAGATTTTAAATAAAAGCTTCAAATCCATAAAAGTAAGTAGGGTTCTTTAATGTATTTAAGATTAACATAAAATTACCTGACCCATAGTCTTAATAATTGTACGTAAAGACAATTTTAAGTTTGAGAGTAGCATATTGTATTGATTTAGAAAGAAAAAAAAAAAATCATTTTCTAATAGAAATCGAGCGTAGAAAAACGCTGTACAAGAACTACGTATTATTATGTTACCTCTATACTTCCGTACACATTCGTCATAGTAAAGTTGAAAGAATTTCGTAGAGGATTTACAAAGCACTGAGTTTACATAGCGAGAGCTGTCTCTATGTACATTATACATCTTTGCAAAAAGGCATCAGATATTCACAAACATATGCAAAATATTATGAAACGATGGAAAATAAGGATATATTTTCATAACTTTTCATAGATTTCAAACATTTTAGCTAATCTCACCCCTTACATATCAATATCTTAAAAAACATAGCCTTTAAAAATATTATGTGTTACAATTAAACAGTAAAACATTAACAATAATCGACTCAAAAGTTCCTTTAATGCAGAGAGATTGTTATTAATAGCAGGTATCATTTTTAAAAACATTTTTGTTACAAGGCTTCTAAATACG
Organism: Chiridota heheva; assembly: GCA_020152595.1. Classification (NCBI taxonomy): domain Eukaryota; kingdom Metazoa; phylum Echinodermata; class Holothuroidea; order Apodida; family Chiridotidae; genus Chiridota; species Chiridota heheva. The sequence continues at coordinate 913,258 of JAIGNY010000279.1, read as the reverse complement.
AAGTCATTTCAACATAAATTAGAAGGAAATTTAATAGTCCAAAGTGACCCACAAAGTGTTTTAATAGAACAGATGATACTCTGAGAACTGCCATCTATAAAGTGATATGATTCCAATACTCATAATTAAAACCCGTGGTGACGTCATAGATCCACAGTTCCTTTCATTTATTTCTCGTGTCTAACAAATTGATACCAATATACAATCCCTGACATGATTTACTTTCGGTCATTTCCTCACAAGTTCTATTCGTTGAAAGCAATCTCGTAATTGAAATTTTAAACCCAAAGAAATAGGTAGAAATGTTTATAAATAAACAGCTTAGGTCACCATGTAAAGTTAAAGCGAAAAAAACAAGCAGATCATAACAAAATGTACACATGTAAAACCGGCGTCATCATTTAAAACAAACTTTTATCTCCAAATTTGCAAGCGAATCTTAATTATCTCTCTCCAGTATTTCTATAAGAATTAAAATCCCGCAACATTAATATTTAGTATATACTGTAAACATAAATACTACATGCAACGGGAAACGAAGTAACCTTTTCATCTCGGAACAAACCTATCAGGAGATGTAACTGAGGGTTATTCAACGCACTATTATAAAAGTACATCACCTAGAATAAATTAATTGCAGACAATTGTTTAAGTAATGGTACTTTATTGCTTTCTACAATCATTATTCCGATTTCTTTAGCTTCAAAAGGAACACATATAGGTTATCACACAGCAGCTGAAATTCTGAAAGCTCCCCC
>JAIGNY010000279.1:885000-907500 GCA_020152595.1 Chiridota heheva | reverse complement strand
CCTTTTACTTTTATAAATGCATGTATTTATTTCAAAGTAAGACAATGTCATTGTAAATAAGAACTACTAGATAATTGTTTGCGCAAAGAACGACTTATTTACAGTCTTTTTCGCAGTCGTATCTCGCTTCCGGGGTTAATGGGCTTCCTCGTTACATTTTTGTCACGTTCATATTCATGTGCTTATCTTCAAGTCAAACGTGGGTTTGGAATAAAGACCCAGAAAAATTTCAGAAGATATTTCTTCGCTTCAAGAAAGTCGGTCATAGCTGTTCTGAGATAATGTAGAACAAAAATTGGTACTGTTTGTTTGTTTGACGAGGGTTACAATTAGATGGAAAATGTATTAAATCTTTCCTCATGTATTAAATCAATTAATGTATTACAGCCTTCTTTAGTCCTGTGCACATGTCCAGTCATGTATAACTTATTTAGTCATTGACATTCTGTTTACTTATTGAACATTGAATCTTCATTCATTTTTAGATACTTTATGATCATCCATTTATTTATAAATCTTCAAATCATTGATATTTCATCCCATATATTATTATTTATGCTCATGTTCATGTTCAGATAATTTTCTATAGCGCCAATATTCAAAGTAAAAACAATGTTTAGTGGCGCTAAGAGGTAAATTAAAAAAGAAGTATGATACTTAATAAACCGCAGATATGTGATAATTCTTTAAATCAGAAATACTTCATTTAAACATGGATATCCTTTGCATTAATCAATGCTCCAATCAGTCATCAACACTGCTTTCTTCAATTGTTGATATTCCATCTAATCTTTGATGCAGGTATTTTATTCTACCAGTGATGCCTTATTCTTCCTTTGATACCCATCAAATTATTGATAATTTATTCAGTCATCGATATTTTTTATTCACTGATAGATCATGCATGCAAGTATCTATGTTTCATTTAGTGAATAAGATTACATAATGCAAGACAATTGCAGAATGGTGACATAAACAATTTCGTATGTAACATTTAAATGGAAAAAGGGACACACATAATCTCTTACATGTTTTTGATTAATACTTTTGCGTTTTGTCACATGACTACGTGTACACGATTGTTCCGTATTCAAATATCAAACTTGGTGTAAATCAAACTCGGTTCAAACGTTATTCTATATTCAAATCAAACTTGGCCATCTTTTGTAGATACTTATCAAATATTAAAATGTACCAAAATGATTCACTTTGCTTTGCATTACTGTTAATGAATAACACAACTTGTTCATGTTCTCCGGATACTTTGGATTTGGTCTTCATTCGTATGTAACTCTAGCTTTAGTCCCCAAACATGTAAGCGTAGTTTTGTGTATATATGTAATAAGTAATTGCCCAATGATATATGTAGAAATAAAAATGTGTTCTTTTTTAGGCTGATCATCCCACAATTCTACGAAAGATGCAAGATAACACGACAATGAGGTCTTATGATGTAGGTTTGGTTCAGTGGCCATACATGTCTATAGCAAAATAGTTAATATAAACAAAACTGTTACAGATCTACGAACAGATTGCTACAATTAAACCAAGAAAATAGCAATTCTCTTCATCCAAAAAAGTAAGGAATATTGTCTATTTGTACAGAATTTCAATTTTAGGATCTTATCAAAATAAATTCAATTTTATTGTATTTGTAATCATAAAGCAAATACCTATGACTATTCTCATTGTTTTTCGATCCTTCTTCAACATTGTTTAAATGGGAGCAGCTCAACATATTCAAGAGGTTTTGAATAAACATTTTTACATAAATCAAAGTAAGCAGGAGAAACAGTCTGATGAATTGTAATCAAAATTATCCTCCCTTCCATACCTCACTACTTGTGCATACATTAATAATAATAATTATGATAATAATATTAATGAATACTTAAGAGTTATTCAACCCATAATTCCAAAGTTATAGGCAGTTTCTGACGTAATTTAAAGACTGTTCTGATCATTGAACGGATTAGGTAGGTCACACATATTTATATTGATCTTGTATGATAGAATAGACCTTTTCAAACCAAACTGAATTTAGCCGAACGTGATTTCTTCAGTACTTCGATCAATCAAATCCTGAGAAAATTGTTCTTTTGCTTCCCAACCAATCAGGAGCGATTTTGTGGAAAAGTTGTAAGCAGCAATACGCGCGCGTATTTCCTTCATGTATAACGCACGTATGATACGTGCGTTTCAAAACATTTTTTTTATACTCTTGGTCCATACCGTGCTATGCACTATTAATTTCATTGAATGACTGCTTGACTATTAAATTCCCAGATCTTATAAGTGCTCCTTGATCTGAGCTTCTTCAATTAGTGCAGAAATTTGGTGTAAGAAAGATTCATTTACTTTTTCCTATTTTAAGAAAACATGGCAAAAGCTCTGGTGATATTCTAACATCAAATGTCATATTATTAAAGCAGCAAGACAAAATTGTTGACGTTTTCCACGTTTGCAATTCGTAACTTTTTATTAAATAGCAAAAGTCTCGGGAAATCAGTCTTCACTAATTACTTCTAGACCAATTAGCACAAGTTTGATCATCCCTAAAGCGTGTTATTAAACTGCTAATGTTGCGATTGACAAATTTATTCCGCCATTTAAAAACGCAAACGTATTGTTTTTTTGAGTAAGCAATAAATTATCAGACGGGAATGTTTACAGAAAAAGCGAGGGAGGATAACACTTTTATACTAAATTAAATGAATTCCTTTTGCACGAATGAAGTTGATTGTAGATACTTCTATTAGTATACCCTTCACGTTGAAATATTGCTTTCATTTATGTCTTTGACTGTATACTGTTACGGAAAGATGCAAGCAAACTAAGAAAACAATATGTTTTCCAGAGACAGTAAGATCAGTTCCGTTTCAAAGTAATCTTTAACAGACATGAAATTATAGGAAAACGGCAGAAGAAAGACTAAGTGGTAAACGTTATATTATATGAAAAGTAAGCCGCGTTCTGTATATTATTTTAGTTTTCATGTGATTTTGTGACATAAACCGATTGGATATGTCAGGAAAGTAGTAAAATATAATCTACTGAAGATAAATACAATTTACCACATGAGGAGATCGTTCAGCAAAAACTCAATTCATAGAAAACTTTCAATTGATTTTTTCTCAAAAGCATAAACAATTGTTCAGAAAGTGAGGGCGCAAACTTCCCAGAGTAGATGGTCGAAACCAGTCATTTCTACACAATTTTAAACTTAAACAAATATTGAAGTGGTTTCTTCACCATTTGGTTTCTTGTAAATTCTTCCTTCATATAAAAGGACCTTGCATGACACCTGTCTACTAATTGTGGCGTAGCGGTTATCATACATGTCTACAGACCACGAGGCCCTGGGTTCAAGCCTGGGATGGGTAGACACGCCAGTGTACCACAACTGGTTATCAAAGGCCGTGGACATTGACTTGGTTGTCGATGTTATGTCTGTCCGTACGTCGTACCTGTGTTCTCGTCCGGGTCGTATTAAGCGTTTCGTGATAGCATTGTTTCTATCATAACCGAATACGCAGGCGACGACCCCATCATTGTAATTGTGTTCACTCGTCGTCGTCGACCTGATATTATTTGTACTATCTAGTAATTAGCCAATCAAAAGCTATTATCTGAGTCAGTATCTGAAGCTAATCAAACTATTAAGCTAATCAAACGATCAAGCTAATCAAACGATCAAGCTAATCAAACGATCAAGCTAATCAAACGATCGAGCTAATCAAACGATCAAGCTAATCAAACGATTAAGCGAATCAAGCTAATTAAGCGATCAAGCTAATCAAGCGATCAAACTAATCATTTTAATTTTCATATTGACGCATTTACGTTTGAGCTACCACCCTTTCAAAAAAAAAACGACCACAGATTTGTTCAAATTTCCACTTTTCTTAACCAAAATCTTCATAAAACAATGAAAATCACCTTGCTTTCCTACCTTTTTAACCCATACTTTACCATTATATGACAACCATTAGCATACATTAACAACACTTTTAATTTTGACAACCATTTCCAATATTTTATGTGGTGGGTAGATTAGAGTTTTGCACCTTTTCCTACCTTTATCAGATTTCCCTAGAAAACTACCTTTTCCCACATCATGGTGGTCAAAGTGTTGGGTTTTATATGGAAAATATAGGGGAAATGAGTGTCAAATACAACCTTGGGAAAGGTGGTTATTGTAGTCCAAGCAACCAATTGTTATCAAACATGAGAATACAGAGAAATAGTTCCAAATGCGCTCTTGTCAGACAACCATGGAAAAGGTGGAAAATCCTTATGTATTTTATTGATAAAAAACAACCAGGTAAAGTAGAGGACCACCATTTTCCTAGTCGCTTTTTTTTTTGTTTGTAAAGGCATCTATTATTATTATTATTATTGCAGTTATTTATATAGCGCCTCTCCCGTGGATCATCATAGACAAACTCTTAATCTACTATATCATTCTCAACCAATCAGGATAAAGCTGGTCAGACACTTCACCAATCACCTTTCACTAACCATACTTTATTCTTACCTTGCAGGTTAAAATGCAGAGAACATTGATATTCATCGCTTCACTTCTTTTAGTGCTTCTTGGCTTACAGACAGTAATAGATGCCTTACCGTAAGTAGACCGTGTTACTTTAAGGAACACTACTTTGATAATAGAGGACCATTAAAGAAACAATTGGTCAAAAACATCTTTATTTCTTATTTTGTTTAAGCGATACAGTATTAAATTACAAATGTTTAAAGCTTAATGCTTAATGCTTACCGTTTGGACGTGTGCTCTCTTTACAAAAAGTGAGCATATTTGAAATTAAAAATTGAAGGGAAAATTTTCTTTCAGGGTGACCAACCTTATATCATACGATAAAATTGCGTAAATACTACCTCAAGAGTTTTACATAGTGACTGAGTGATACCTAGAATTAAGATTTCTTTTGAAGTATTATTCTTGTCAAAGCGTGTCTAATAACCATTTTCAGTTGCATTCAGATGTCGTGACTCGAATTCACGTCAGCCTGGTCATCTTTGTAAGGACTAATGACCTTGACATAAATTTTACCCGTTCGACCAAATAAATGTCAAACTGACTTCCGGCAAACGCTAAGATTGGGGTCACTTAACCATATTTCAATGGATCATGATCTATAATAATCGTATTCTCAAACTTTCAAAACTTTTTATCTTAATCTTTTAAACATGAGCACAAAAGTAGATGAAAATAAGAAACGATCATTCAATTTGTTTTACTTAAACCGGTAATATTAGCTGAATGACAAAGTTGAAAAATTATTTCTTAAGAATGATCATTTGTTTTAAACATTTCTTTTCAAGGGTAAATAACCCTCACCCTCTAAAGCCACATCGCAAATTAAATTGTTGACGTTGAATTAACAATTGTTTGTTCCTCACAGCAGCTACTATCTAACTACTATTGTGTTGGATCTTATGATGGCAGAGGTGTAGTCAGCCTTTTGGATTTAGGGGGTCGCCGAGGGAACATATTTTGACTTTTTATCATATTTGTATTCTATTTGAGGGAGGAAGAGGAGGGGGTGGTCGTACGACCTTTTGACCCCTCCCTCTTAGCTACATTCATGTATGGTCAGGTTGAATCTGGTTTTTAACAATCTAGATCCAACAGTGTTCCAAGCTACTAAAATGCATTTGTATCTAACCAAAGAAAACAGCAGTCCCCTTTGGGTCTAAAGTGTTAAATCCAATGTTTATAATTTACTAGTTGCGCTCCGAAATCGATTCTAATTTTCGAAAGATCTGCGATGCAGTGTTGATTATCTAGATAGTTTTAAGAATATCAAAAAGCAATTGAGCTTAGTTTGCTGCTTCCTTTCCGAGAACCTCTTAATGACCTAATTAATATTACGTCATCAGGTATACCATTAGAGTGTTTGGTGGTAACACATCAAAACATATTACATATAAACGTGTTCTTATAAACACAAAATGTAAGACTGTGCCAGTGGGAGTATAACCAATTAATTCATTGCCAAAACAAGTGGGCTGTCTATCAACTTTCTCCATCAAACCTTCAAATTTGATTTCATTTGCTTCTTTGTAAAGCAACAGATGAACATGGGTCAGTTTATAATTTACATCATTAAGTCACTTATTTGTACGTTTTTTTGAAAGCCACAGAAATGAACACCCAAGGAAGTAGAAAAAGATAATTGTTTTAATTAATGGGAGGAACTCTACTTATACATTGTAATGAAGATCTTCTAAGTTTGAGAACTAATCTGGTTAAAACTATTTGATATCTGTATTTGGTCAACTCAGAGAGGTGTTAACACTTCTCCAAGTTTTGATAAGATATGCAAATGACCAAAACGAAGATGATATTCGATAGTTTTGACCAGTGCAAGTATGAATCGTTAAGCCTGAGAATTATGCAAATTAATTTGAAATCCACCAATGAAGATGATATAAAAGTAAGAAGAATAGTTTTGGACAATGCTAAGAAGTATAAATAATGAACAAGTAGTGGAAGAAAGTATCTTATTCAGTCCGGTTTGTACCCCCGATCGGGAGAACTGTTTTGTTCTCCCGACCGGGGGTTTCTTTATTGAAGTATCCCACAATGCATCTATCCAAATTCAAAGATTGTATAGGAATAACATAATAATGATTTCGAGCGCGGGAAACTCAACCACTGCGTAGGGTTCGAATTTTTCTCAATGATTTTAAATAATGGCATATGAATTATCTTTTTACCTTGCGCTTTTACAATTCAAAGTGCGATTTTCGAGAAATTTAAAGAAAAGTGATGAATTCTTATTATGTATTACCGTAAGGCAGTCGCGCTTTAACAAGATTTTTTAAAATTATGAGAAGTAACTTGGGAAATTGTGAAAATTATTCAGCAATAACTGCGTGATAGTAACGAAGCTGTTTTACTTTCGCGAAATTGAACATGAATAAAGCAAACTTTGTTACAAACCTTCAATGAAACGACTGATAAGCGTCTATGACTGAAACTTCACGATAAAAATGGCGGCTTCCATACATCACTGTTAGCTCAGTATGTATGCTTGAGTCTCCCAATCGGGGGACTTATTGAGTCCCCTGATCGGCGGTACCGAACTGTTATTGAACAAAATACAAGTTGGTTCAGATCTACTAACAACTTCAACTGTTTAATGTCCGAATAATTGCGCATTAAAGTATTCCCCATGTTGTATTGTGAATTTTGAATTTTACCATTCATTTATTCATTTTGTTAAGCTAGAATTCTTATGATATTACAAAAGAATGTAGATAAGACATTCAAGTCACGTTACAACGGTACAGAAAAGATATAATCAGGATAGAATGAAAGATTTTGATTGTCACGGCTAAGATATCTGCGCGTCCTTAGAGCACAATTATAATGAATAGATGCAGATTTCAGATAAGGCTTTGTGTTCGGAATTTAGCAAGTTTAGTTACTGCTTACGGCAAACGTCTCATTAAAATTTCCATAAAGGGATATAAATAGGAACAAATTTGTACGAAAATTGCCATTTTATAAAAGCCGTTTTAATTCAAATTATATATTCTGAAGAAGACATCTATATCTACATCTGGTTAATGTTGGTGTCCAATGATTTGGAATGATATGCAAATATTAGAATAGAAAGATGTCAGCCTATTATTTTAACAAGTGTAAGTATGAGTCTTTAATCCTGAGAATGTCAAATTAATTTAAAGAATGGTAAAATGATAAAATTCTATAAAATAAAGCATAGGTTAGGACACCGATAGATTTGAATTTCATTCAAAGCAATGGGAGAAACTATCGTATTGGACAAGATAAGCAGCTAGATCAGATTTTCTAAGAACCTTCATATCAAAGATCATTTTTGGATTAAAGTATCTCCAATGTTTTATTATTAATCATTTATTTATTTTGATTAAGATTACAAAGGATAATAGATAAATCAGATGATACTGATTTCAAAGGAGGCAGAAGAATCACATTACAACGTTACATAAAATAAATCCCTCAAATATATTGTCCACAGGCATAGAACTGAAGAATTTAATTGTTACGGATAAAATATATACACATCCTTAGAGCATATCTATAAGATGAAGAGGTAACTTTATAGAAGACTTTGTGCTTGGGATTCATCAACGGGTCTACTCGTGACTCTCGTCTTCTCATTATACTTTTCACGTAGCTTGAACCAAAGAACCAACAAGTTTTCTTAAATTTTGAATATCTCAGAGATACAAAAACTGCGATTTTTTGTAATAGTCACCATTATTACTTGATGTCCTAAGTTCAAACCATATATGCATTTCAATTTAAAATACGTGTGCACAATTTGTATTTTAAACTACGCATTTTTTTTTCATAGCCGGTTAATGCTGGTTCTATAGGTTTTAAAATAATATGCAAATCACTGAATATAAAATGTAATTCGATAGCTTTGACCAGTGCAAGTATAAATCTTTAAGCCTGAGAATTAACTTGAAATGCATCAATGACATGAAAGCGAAAGGAATGGGATAGGTCATATATAAGCTTTAGAAGTGTTTATCAAGGACTAGAAGAAAATATCATATTGAACGATATAAAGCGCAAGTTCAGATCATCTAATAAAACCATCATATCAAAGAAAGATGCGGATTCAAGTATTCCCCATTTAAAAAAATCTTAAGCGTTGAAGTTTATCATTCATTTATTCAATGTTGATAAAGCTTCCATTCTGATAAGATTACAAAGGATAATAGGTAGATCAGATGATACTGATTTTAAAGGAGCCAGAAGAATCACATTACAACGTTACATAAAATAAATCCCTCAAATATATTGTCCACAGGCATAGAACTGAAGAATTTAATTGTTACGGATGAAATATATACACATCCTTAGAGCATATCTATAAGATGAAGAGGTAACTTTATGGCAGACTTTGTGCTTGGGATTCATCAACGGGTCTACTCGTGACTCTCGTCTCCTCATTCAACTTTTCACATAGCTTGAAGAAAGAACCAAGAGTTTTCTTGAATGTTGAATATCTAAGGGATGTGGATCCCGCGATTTGATAATAGTCACCATTATAACTTGCTATCCATACGTTCAACCATATCAATTAAAAAAAACGTGTGCACAAATTAGTACTTTAATACAAATTAGCATTATGAACATCGCAATTTGTTTCGGAAATGATATGCAAATCACTGAATATAAAAATGTTGTTCGATAGTTCTGACTAGTGCAAGTATGAGTCTTTAAGCTTGAGAATTATTCATAATAATCTTAAATACCTCACCTCACCTACTCTCTTCAGGCCTCCTAGCCCATAAGGCTGCAGTGCATTCTTTCCACTGGACTGTTATTTGCAACTATTTGCAAAATCTGAAATACACAAATGGCAAAATAATATGAAAACAAAATGAATAGGTAAGGAAATCTACCAATGGTATGAAATAAATAAACTGGGCGGTCATAGATACGATTGGGGATTTTAGGAAGCAAAGAAAGAGAGTATCGTATTGAACAAGATGAATAGCAGAGGCGGATTAAAATACTCCCCGTGTTTTATCTTTAACTTGTATTTTATCATTATTTCTTCACTGTTGATAAACTATAGTACTTCTAAGATTGAAAGATGTAAGAATGTATATCAGACATTAAACAGCTGAATTACGCATGAAGAAAGAAAACACATTACAACTATACATAAGAGAGGGACAAAACGAAAGAATCTAATTATGGCGGAAGAAATGTACGTACTAAGAGAACATCTAAGATAATAAGAATCAAAATTATATTTCAATTAAAGTATCTAGGTCGATTAAAAAAAATCGCCATTATGTAAAATCTGTTTCAATTCAAATTACGTCTACCAAATAGTATGCTGAACAAGGCAATATGTTTCATATAACTGGTTAATGCTGGTTTAAACGTTTACAAATGAATTGCAAACCACTGAATATAAAGATCTTATTCGATAGCTTGAACATGTGCAAGTATTAGTCATTAAATCTAAAATTTATTCAAATTAATATGAAATCCACAAATAGTAGAATGATATGAAAACAAAACAAATAGTTTAGTCCATCGATAAGAGTTTGAGATGTTAACAAGGAATGTAAGAAAGTATCAATGTAAGCGCTAGTTCAGATCTTCTAAGATCTATTAAAGAACAGTTACAAGTTAAAGTTTTTCCCCATGCATGTCTTATCTTTAACGTTGTATTTTATCATTCATTTATTCACTTTTGATAAAAAATAATCCTTAAAAGCTATAAACGATAAGAATGTAGATCAGACATTAAAAAGTTGAAATAAAAAGGAAGCAAAAGAAAAACGTCACAACATTCCATCAAATAAATCCGTTACATTTATTTTCCACAGGCAGACAGGGATACAACGAAAACAATTGATTGTCAGAGACAAATTATAGGCACGCCTTTGGAGCACAGTCCTAAGCTGAGGCTTTCTTTTCAGGGTGCACCAACGGGACTAACCATGGCCCTCGTCAAATGTTTTCTCAAACTCAAAAAAAAGAATGGTCAGATTTGACTATTACATGGTCAACTTTGCACCGAACTGATGTTGGTCAAATCTAAACGACCATAACGTGGTCAAAATTAACCATAATATGATAATTATGGACAAATTTGACCATAATGTGGTCAAATTTGTTGTTTAATTTGACCAAAGTTGGTTCGGTGCAGAGTTGACCAAGTTGTGGTCAAAATTTGACCATTTCTTTTTTAGAGTGCATCAAACATTTAAGGAGACTTGAAATGTTTTGGAGCATCTACTTATAAGCGATATGAAAGTTGTTATTGTGTAATAGTTCCCATGGTTCTTTATTATTCATAAGTTTAAAACATATATGCATTTCAATTTGAAATACGTCACACTTAAGTATTCTAAATAACGGAATATGTTTCCCACACCTGTTTAAAGCTGGTTTTCAATGGTTTGAAATGATATGCAAATTACAGAATAAAAAGATGTCATTCGATAGTTTTGACCAGTGCAAGTATAAGTCTTAAAGCCCGAGCGTTATTTAAATTAATTTGAAGGGCCACTAATAGTAAAATAAAACAAAGCATAGGTTAGGCTATCGATAAGATTTAGCGACGTGTAAAAGCAATGGAAAAAGTATCGCATTTAACAGGAGAAAGAGCTTTTTCGATCTTCTAAGAAACGTATATGAAAAAACAGATGCGGATTAAAGTACTAATGTTAAATCTTGATCGTTGTAATTTATCACTCATTTATTCAATTATGTTAAACTTCAATTCTTATAAGATTACAAAAGAAATCAGACATTAAACAGCTAAATTATACATTCATAAGGAAGCGAAAGAATCACACGACAGCATTAAGTTCCTTACATATATCGTCAATCAGGATAACGAAATAATTTCATTGTCACGTGTCACAAACACGTGTACATCTAGAATTTAAAAAATGCAGACTTTAGGAAAAGCTTATTTGTTTGTGATTCAAAAATCCATGGCTCACGGCAAACGTCTACCTTAGGTTCTTAAACATACAATGGACAGCTAGAAAAAGAACGAAGCTTGACTTTTATTCTAGAATATCAAAGCGATATAGAAACTGCCATTTTGTAATATTCTCTATAAAAGGAATATTCCCATGAATTTTCATTTTGATATACATGATAAAAGACTATTAAAAAAACCTGGTGTAAAAACCATGTTGGAATCTAATTCTGTTCAAGAATTTAATTTATTCTTTCGAAATAATTGGAGACATAATTGAGATGGTGTACAACAATGGTGCTTCACTAATCTGTTCAGGTACCTTGCACTTTAAATAAAAGAAAAAGAATACTGTTTGCATAGCTTCATTACAGAACATCCCGCGCATAAAACACAATTTTATTGAAATTTAATCTGAACTTTTCCCACTTATTTAAGATATTCATTCAATATTTCTTCATTTGGTAATTTGCAATTGTTTTTCTGGACTCCGTTTTGACCCCTTCATGTAGTCACAAAATCTCATGAATATTTGAACAAAATATGAAAACTTTGAGGAATGCGAGGCGGATGTGATGTCACTAGTACTTGATGGCTGTTACGTAACCTTTTAGCTACTTTTAAGTTGAGTATAAGGATATTTCAGCCGATGTCATGAGGTCACATTACTTTGTTCACATCGCCATTTTGTAGGACAGACTGCCGTCTGCTGTACACTTACATACGTTTACATGTTGTTATATAAGATTACTTTTGTAAGTAGAATGCCATAATCTTACTGAGCAGTTGATTGCACTAATTAATAGATTAAGATTACTTGCAATACTTGGATGGTAATTTTTTCTTTAAAATAACATTTTATATTAAAATATTCATTCATCTGGCCAGTTCATTTTAAACAGCACGTGTCTATATGCCCATCACGTGGTTTAATGCCCAACACGTGTTTTTATCACCAGTGCGTGCTAGCGCGTGTTTTAGACCGAGTATGTATGTTTTACGTGTAATGTGACTGAGCTGTGTGAAGATCAGACGCGTGAAATATACTCAACGCGCAAAGTTCTCCTTGCGAAATGTCTCCCAATTGAGTTAATGTCACGTGATGAAATCCCTCTATAATATATATTGTAATTTTAATGTACGGTTTTCACTTCTAGATTGCATGATGATCTTGAAGGCCCAGCATTCACAGACGCAGATTTAGACTTTTTAGAGGCAAACGATTTGTAAGTATGCTTTGATTTTTCGTTGTCATGGTTGCAAGAGATTTATCTTATCATATAGCACTCTGGTCATGCATCCATTCATTTATCATCACTCGCATTCTTTACATGCAGGGGCGGCGGAAGAATTAGGAAATTGGGTACAGAATTGTATGGGTACCCTCTGATCGACTTGGTTTGAAAGGGGATAATTTTCAATATTTGGAAGGGCATCTTTTTTTCTGAAAGTAACATGTTTGAAAAATGGGAGGCAGGTACCTCGGTTATGAAGTTGTTTTGGATTTCGGAGGGGTGTCATTGCCACCTTTTACGTGTATAAACCTGATACGCTTGGAACATATTTAATGGTTGGGGTTTTCCCCTCCAACTGACTCACCCCTTACGGGGTGCTGCTATCAAAAGCTGAACCTCCATTTGAATATATATGAATGTATTGATATATTTCCTACATTTTCCAAATTACAAAATTAGCCTAAAATATGGAAAATGTATTATCATTAAAGGAATTGACATCATACCTTCCTTCATAATATCAAACAACTGCACATTTGCATTCAAATTATTTGTCAATCTTTTAAAGGACACTTACTTACCCTCCGCCTAGACTGAAGTTCAGTGGGCCAGGCTCGTAAGCGAAAGGTGCCGGGGTTCGACTCCGTTACTGTATCGTGTCCTCAAGCAAGGTACTTTAATTGCCCGAGTTCACTCAGCTGTAAAATGAGTACCAGCATTGCTGGGAAGTGAGCCTGGGATTGACTGGAGTCTTATCCATTGGTCATATACTCTCATCTGCTTCTTGAAAGGAAACATGGGATAATTATCTTTGCGATCCGAGTAAGGATTTAGCTTGTTAGCCCCACAAAGACCTCTCACTGACACTGCATGCATTTATTCAGTGTATCTAAACAATTTGCTGTGATTTAGCTTTCATTCAGCATGATTATTTTGTTTTTCAACATGGACGGCGATCACGGGGGACATGCACCTAATAATGATTTGGGAGAAAAGAATACCAATATGTTGAAAAGCACAATAAAAGTGATTTTCAGAAGTGATTATCAGAAGTCAAGAATTATGTTCCCCTTTCTTCGCATCATCCATTCTTGCGGGTTCATTTTATATAAATATAAAAATGATTAGGAAACAAAATGGTGCAAAAAAAAAAATCATTCCGTTTAGGAGATGATCAAGTTTTAAGTACTTATTTTTGTTGAAATGACTAGTTGTAAAACGACTGGTGTAGAAATGACTGGTGTTGAAATGACTGGTGTTGAAATGACTGGTGTTGAAATGACTGGTGTTGAAATGACTGGTGTTGAAATGACTGGTGTTGAAATGACCGGTGTTGGAATGATTTGTGTTGAAATGACTGGTGTTGAAATGACTGGTGTTGGAATGATTTGTGTTGAAATGACTGGTGTTGAAATGACTGGTGTTGAAATGACTGGTGTTGAAGTGACTGGTGTTGAAATTACTAGTGTTGGAATGATTTGTGTTGAAATGACTAGTCTTGAAATGACTGGTCTTGAAATGACTGATGTTGAAATGACTGGTGTTGAAATGTCTGGTGTTGAAATGACTGGTGTTGAAATGACTGGTGTTGAAATGACTGGTGATGAAATAGCTGGTGTTAAAATGACTGGTGTTGAAATGACTGGTGTTGAAATGACTGGTTTTTAAATGATTTGTGTTGAAATGACTGGTGTTAAAATGACTGGTGATGAAATGACTGGTGTTGAAATGACTGATGTAAAAATGACTGGTGTTGAAATGACTGGTGATGAAATGACTGGTGATGAAATGACTGGTGTTGAAATGACTGGTGATGAAATGACTGGTGTTGAAATGACTGATGTAAAAATGATTGATGTTGAAATGACTGGTGTTAAAATGACTGGTGATGAAATGACTGGTGTTGAAATGACTGGTGTAAAAATGACTGGTGTTGAAATGACTGGTGTAAAAATGACTGGTGTAAAAATGACTGGTGTTGAAATGACTGGTGATGTAATGACTGGTGTTGAAATGACTGATGTATAAATGATTGGTGTTGAAATGACCGGTGTTGAAATGACTAGTGTAGAAATGACTGGTGTAGAAATGACTGGTGTTAAAATGATTTGTGTTGAAATGACTGGTGTTAAAATGACTGATGTAAAAATGACTGGTGTTGAAATGACTGGTGTTGAAATGACTGATGTAAAAATGATTGGTGTTGAAATGACTGGTGTAAAAATGACTGGTGTTGAAATGACTGGTGTTGAAATGACTGGTGTTAAAATGATTTGTATTGAAATGACTGGTGTTAAAATGACTGGTGATGAAATGACTGGTGTTGAAATGACTGATGTAAAAATGACTGGTGTTGAAATGACTGGTGATGAAATGACTGGTGTTGAAATGACTGATGTAAAAATGACTGGTGTTGAAATGACTGGTGATGAAATGACTGGAGTTGAAATGACTGATGTAAAAATGATTGGTGTTGAAATGACTGGTGTAGAAATGACTGGTGTTATAAGTCTGTAGAAGGTTGGTGTCCTTATCTTCACTTGTTTTTAATTGAATTGTATTCCCACTAATTGAATGAAATTAATCAATGATTTGCGAGTTGACTCTGCCCGATGAATAGAAAATGCGAGAAGAAACCATATTTTCACTAATCGAATGAAATTAATCAATTATGACCGAGTTCGCTCGACCTGATGGATAAAAATTGGGGGAAAATACCATGAAATACAAAATAACCTATGAGAAATGCGGGTATAGTATGAATAAATGTCTTATTCAGCATTTTCTTTATTATAATGTCCTCTTCCATATCAAATGAACATACTTGACCTCTGAACTAATCGTTGTGGTCCACCTTATCTTACAAGAGTGTGACTATAGTTTCCTTCAAGATTGGTCGACACAATTATTACGGGCATGTTCCCGTGATTGGATCGCAGTCTATGATCGCCCGCCCCATCACCTTATTTATTCACATTATTCGTAGTGTAAAAAGGCAATTAGGTTCCAACACGTTCGTCGAGTTGCAGCACCAGGAGGCGGAACGTCAAAGGCGGGACGCCTACCTAACCAGACTCCTTGAACAACATGGCAAGCGATCGCCGTAAGTGACTCAAGTTAATAAAGGGCGGATCCACGGTTGATGGCATGAACGGGATTTGCCCAGCGAAAATAGTGTGTGGGGTTGGCAGAAGGGAAGAGGAAGGGGGGAGGGGGATAAAAGTCACAAAGAAAAATTTGCCTGCCAAAAGTGGGGAAAAAATAAATTCACACTGCCTCCTTTAACCCTAATGCCCGCATATGGTTGTTGGGATGCATGGTTGTTAGGGTGGATGGTTGTTGGGGTGGATGGTTGTTGGGGTGGTTGTTTGTTGGGGTGGATGGTTGTTGCGGTGGGTGGTTGTTAGGGTGGATGGTTGTTGGGGTGGGTGGTTGTTAGGGTGGATGGTTGTTGGGGTGGACGGTAGTGGGGTGGACGGTTGTTAGGGTGGATGCTTGTTAGGGTGGATGCTTGTTGGGGTGGGTGGTTGTTAGGGTGGATGGTTGTTGGGGTGGAGAATGAGATAATTTGACATACAATTTAGATCGAAGAAAAATTGGCAAACCCGAATGCTCTTAATGCCTATTTTGTCCTTTCCTATCAAAATACATTTTTATATGTGAACACATTTTGGGACAAGAATTATACAAAGAACCTACCAGGAGGCTACCAAAATGTTCTTCTCTTAAATTGATAGATTTTCCGGGTATGGTTTGGGTCAAAAACCTTTGGATCCGCTCTGAGTTCTTATTAGAGTTTGCCAACATGCATGAAATCCCATCCTTGCACGAAGCTTCCTTTCCACAATATCCACTTTAAAGACGATCTTTCGTGTGATGTCTTGTTCCAACAAGTTTTTGATTGGTCTATCATCCTTGCTTGTAAATCTAACTGTTATTTTATTTTATTCATTAAACTGTCTATTTTTGTTATTCGAAATGAAGGAAGGAACATTACTACCCGCAGTTTTGATTAATGCGATCCACATGTGTCGGATCATTTAATTTAGACCAATCGAAATGTTCAAACTAAATTATATTCACCTCCATATAAACACAATATTTCGCCTTTAATGATCGAGCGTCACAATGCATTCGTTGATATCTTAAGATTCGAACCGAAAATACGAAATATTGATGAAAAATTGACAAATTAACGTTGTTCTCAGAAAAAAAGTAAACAACATACATAAATTATTCGTCATATTAGCGCAGGAAGGCAATTTCTCCGTACAAAATTGGCAATGTTTCTTCCCCTACACCATGGGCCGTGGAGTAAGCGTAGGGGAAGGGGTGGAGGGTGAGGAGGGGGGCACGTTTCCCCCTTCCCTCCCCCCACTTTTTTGCAAATAATTATTTGATAAGGATGACCTGCAATTTTGTAACACTTACTGTTGCAAAAGTTATGAACAACGGATCATGTCTACTAAAAACTGATAATGAGAAAAAATAAACCAAATAAAATGTCCCATTTGATTAAGGCGTGATTATATTTGAAGAAGTGAAGGCCACGAGAAATGAAAATGTGAATAATGTTGGCAAAATATTTGGTTAAATTACTATACGTCGTTTAAAACTCTAAACTAACAAAGTCAACGTACAGTGATCCGGTGACGTAGGAATCGGGCGAACCAAGCCTCCTCCTCCATATTTTTATTTGGCGCCAAGTACCATCTTTGGCACCCAGTAAATGAAGATCTAACGAAATGAAGTTGAAGTCGGATTCCATGGGAACTTCTCTTTCAGAAATTTTCCATTTTCGTAAAATCTCCATTTTAATGAAAATTGCTTCAATTTTCGTGAAATTTTTTTCACTTTGTGGAAATTTTAAAGAAATTTTCCTCAATTTGTTTAAAATTTTCTTCATTTTCATGGAATTTGCTTCAATTTTCGTGAGATTTTCTTCATTTTAGGAAAGTAGTTTTGTTTAATTTTTGGCAAATCTCATTCAGTTTTGGTAATATTTCTTTTCATTTTTTTTCGAAATTTGCTTCAATTGTCGTGAAACTTTTTTTTAATTTTTTGAAAAATGTTCTATTTTCGGAATATGTTGCAAAATTTTACCAAAATTTGCAACCTTTACAATGATAGGTTTTACACCGTGATCAGAGATTCATACATTTTTGGATTCTTGGGACAAAACTTTTTTATTTTTTGTAGATGGACATGTATGGACTTGCTTAAAATTATATCTGATTAAATTCTGGTCATCCACTGATTTTTAAGGAACAATAAAAACATCCAACGATAACTACATCGGATGAAGATGGTGAAAGGATGAATTATTTGATAAACGTTTAAACCAGAGAACATTCACTTAATATTTATAATAGTATTGATTGTAATGGTTTTACCGTGGACCCCACTATTGGGACCTTGCGCACACTGTAGCAAAATGCACCGTCAGAATATCTTCTTTTAATTTTAAAACCGTAGAACAGGACAGGCAAGAGTACATTTGAAAAGCGTTATAGACAGTCCGGGAGAATCCTGGAGTTCTGATGTATTAATAAATACACCAAAACTTGTAACTTCATTTTCATTACACGATCCATTGAGGCCGCCATTTTACCTAGTCTAGTGAAAATGTTAAGTCAATGGGGATTTTTAATAGGAACGCGTAGGGAGGAGGAGAGAAGGGGGAGGGGGGGGGGTATTTTTGAAAGAAAAAACCGATATCAAATGAATAATCATTAGATTTGACCGCAGACTTTTCAATTTCGCCGTGCTTTTCGTAATGAAATAACAAAAGACTTCCGTTGACCTTTTTAACAGCCCCTCTTGACACATGGTTCTGTGTTGGCTTAATCATTGATGATACCGTGTACATACACCATACGTTACATTACACAAATACTACCGTGCTCTTAGTAAAAATCTCATTGATATACCTTTATAACAAGTTAAATGGCGACCTTCATAGATCTGAATGAATACGAAGCTCCAAGTTTTGGTGTAGTTTCTTATAACACCAAAGATCCATTCTCCTGGACTGATAAATGGGGTTGGTAACGTTCAGATATTGGGATTGTGTGGGAGAGAAGATCACACTTCCTAATACTTAAACTGAACACCTTTTACCTTGAAAAAGGACACTTTTAAACTTATCAAAAGAACTGGGAGATTAATGAAATCCGTCTTATAGTTCCCAATTCCGGTAACGGCCCGAGAGAGGAAAAGGTGCCTTTTATACTATTCTGCTTTTCTTCACCTTTTGATCTGCACAGCGTAAAAAGGATTGGAGATAATGATTTTGCTCAGCGAGCAAGTGATAGCATTATGGATGCAGTGGCTCGAAAAAGAATTGAAGACCTTTATGACATCTATGGAAAAAGATCATCACAGTTGTAAGTTTTTGCGCACGTGGTGTTATGTGACTAGTGACTTCTGCAAATGTTTTCAGTTTGATGGCTTTTAAGAAAACAACCACAAATTTTGAACATCAATCTTAACGTTTTAGAAAACCGTTTAGCCTCTTGCTACGGTCGATAAAATTTTCAAGATATATAGAGCTTTACAGGCATCACTCACTATAAGATTAAAATTGGTCAAATTTAAATTCATATCCCACCACCATAAAACACGAGATGACTCTTTCCTGTTAAAATCACTAAAATTTGCAAAAACCAGACAGAGTACCCATTTAAAGATTATTCCCGTGAATTTTGGTTTTCATTAATATCAGTATATGGTAGACTTTGGTTTTCATTGATATCAGTATATGGTAGACTTTGGTTTTCATTGATATCAGTATATGGTAGACTTTGGTTTTCATTGATATCAGTATATGGTAGACTTTGGTTTTCATTGATATCAGGTTTTCATATATCAGGTAGGTAGACTTTGGTTTTCATTGATATCAGTATATATATGGTAGACTTTGGTTTTCATTTTCAGTATATGATAGACTCAGGTTTTCATTGATATCAGTATATGGTAGACTTTGGTTTTCATTGATATCAGTATATGGTAGACTTTGGTTTTCATTGATATCAGTATATGGTAGACTTTGGTTTTTATTGTTATCAGTATATGGTAGACTTTGGTTTTCATTAATATCAATATATGGTAGACTTTGGTTTTCATTAATATCAGTATATGGTAGACTTTGGTTGAAGACCATCAAAGAAACGCATTGATGAGAACAACATATTGAAATCTTCTACATTTTAGGAGTAATTGCATTTCAAAGGTTTCACCAGTGCATTGAAAAGTGTCCTTGCAATAGAAAGTGTTAAGTCATACAGTAGATCTAAAAGAATTATCAACGAATTTCTATAAAATGATTTTGTTTTTTCTTAATTAAGAGATGGGCGAAGCATGTTCTTGTAAACTACGTGTTGTACCCCATTTTAATAATTTAAAGACAAATTTAGAATTGGGGCAATTACTTTTCAAAAAATTTATAAAAAAAAAAAAAAACTGTCGTCAGTCCGGTAGCATACCTATTAATGGAAACATACATGTTCCTAAAAATAGGAACATTTTGATACATGGAAGCCGCCATTTCGTAATATTTTCCATGATTTTTTGCTATCCTAACGTTAAAGCCTTATGCAATGTTACACATTCCAAATTGGAGATACGTCTGTAAAAAATATCTTTGCTAGAAGGAAACTTAAAACTCATGAAAATACCTTTATTACTGTCATGGCTAAAACTTCTCCACTCCCATCTAATATGTTCACCACGCCGTTTTCGAATTATTAAAGAAAATAGACAATAGAGCTAGGCTTTTAGGCGCGAAATGGCCGTTTTGAAAATTCAAATGTTTTTCATTACAATAATTTTTAATATTTTAACTACATAAATTATAAATCATAACATTTTATCGCAACACCTGAACAATATGGCTGAATGATTAATATTCTCATGTGTTATAAATGTTCCTATTAATAGGCACGCTCCTGGACTGAACAATATGGCTGAATGATTAATATTCTCATGTGTTATAAATGTTCCTATTAATAGGCACGCTTTTAATATTCTCATGTGTTATAAATGTTCAACGCTCCTGGACTGAACAATATGGCTGAATGATTAATATTCTCATGTGTTATAAATGTTCCTATTAATAGGCATACTGCCGGACTAATCATGGACCATGACAAATTGGAGTAAGGTATCAGTTTGTTTCTTCAAAGGCCAGATACTGTGCTAACGTGGGTGATTAGGAGACATAAATTATAATATTCTCCAACATTTCTGATTGGTCGAAATATCTTTTACAGTCACTGACAAGCCAATCAATTATCGCCGCGAATGCTCACACATATGGTTTGCAATAAGAATAATACATTACGACACTATTGGAAGGCAACCCCCTTCCCCATCTTCCGGTCACTGGTCAAGTAAATTGCATTGTTGAGTATATAGTATAATTTAAATGTTTGTAGCTAGATATGTTGTGTTCCCTTTGAAGCAAACTTGCCCCGCAATTGTTTATTATCGGTTGTTAGATGTTTGACGTTAGTGCATCATGTGGATATTGCATATTTGCGTATGCTGCATTTGTCAAGTACAACTCGTCTACATTAATATTTTATTCTTTTTGAAATTTGTACAACGCCCTTGGTTTTGTCTATAGGACTCTTAGAAATAAGAATCTTAGTTTGTCCTTTTTGTTTTACCTTCTCAGGTTTTCAAGGATTATTTCTAAAAGTTACTTCGTAAAAAAGGTTCTTTACTTGTCCCGTATTTGGAACCTTCTCGGGTTCTTCGAGGATCATTTGTAAGAGTTACTTCGTAAAAAGGGTTGTTAACTTGTCCCGTGTATGAAACGTTCTCGGGTTCTTCAAGGATTATTTCTAAGAGTTACTTCGTAAAAAGGCTTCTTTACTTGTCCCGTATTTGGAACCTTCTCGGGTTCTTCAAGGATCATTTCTAAGAGTTACTTCGTAAAAAGGGTTGTTAAAATGTCCCGTGTTTGAAACGTTCTCGGGTTCTTCAAGGATTATTTCTAAGAGTTACTTCGTAAAAAGGCTTCTTCACTTGTCCCGTATTTGAATTCTTCTCGGGTTCTTTAAGGATCATTTCTAAGAGTTATTCGTAAAAAGGGTTCTTAACTTGTCCCGTATTTGAAACGTTCTCTTCTCTAGAACCTTTTTCTCGAAGAATGTGTCACATTCATGGCTTTGTTTCCGGGTTGTAAGTACGTCAACAAGTGCACCCCTTGTAAGAGATAACATGTTGAAGATTACACTCTTTCAAATCACCAACATGTGCCAAAAAACATCTTGCCATTAAAATGTCTATGGTTCTGGATTTAATCAATTTTGTGACCAAACATTCATCTGTAAATTATCGGGAAAGCTTCACCTTATACGTAATAATATATCACTAATATCTTAAACTGTTCGCCTCTAGTTAAAGCAAACTGGCAAAATACTGCCATCATAAGTCTCACCTGATCTGAAGACCTATACCTAAACTTACATTCTTATATATCAAATTAGTTCTTATATTGGTAAAAAGATTTTTTAGGAATTCTATACATGAATATCTCATCAGAATCCGATCAGAGTTGACCATTTTACAGTTTTGAATTTGTAAACCCGTTCATTAAAACAATATGCAACTTCTTGCTGTCAGTATTTTTGAAATATAGATGTATTGTTGTTAATCAGTTGCCACTGTTCTTTGAAATTAAATTCTATGAATTACCCTATGGTCAATTTGTACACTTCATGTGAAAGAGGATACGTAAAGAGCATAATTATAATAATGAACAACGTTGATCAAATTTG
>JAIGNY010000279.1:870000-880000 GCA_020152595.1 Chiridota heheva | reverse complement strand
AGAATAACCTTATTAAGTCTGAGTCACTGTAGTTTCTGGTTCGGTAGTATAGCGTAGTCTACTATCAGACTATAGAGTCTGGATAGGAGAACGACCTCAGTACGTCAGAGTCACTGTAGTTTCTAGTTCGGTAGTATAGCGTAGTCTACTATCAGACTATACAGTCAGGATAGGAGAACGGCCACAGTAAGTCTGAGTCACTGTAGTGTCTGGTCAGGTAGCATAGCGTAGTCTACTATCAGACTATAAAGTCAGGATAGGAGAATAACCTTATTAAGTCTGAGTCACTGTAGTTTCTGGTTCGGTAGTATAGCGTAGTCTACTATCAGACTATAGAGTCTGGATAGGAGAACGACCTCAGTACGTCAGAGTCACTGTAGTTTCTGGTTCGGTAGTATAGCGTAGTCTACTATCAGACTATAGAGTCTGGATAGGAGAACGACCTCAGTACGTCAGAGTCACTGTAGTTTCTGGTTCGGTAGTATAGCGTAGTCTACTATCAGACTATAGAGTCTGGATAGGAGAACGACCTCAGTACGTCTGAGTCACTGTAGTTTCTGGTTTGGTAGTATAGCGTAGTCTACTATCAGACTATAGAGTCAGGATAGGAGAACCGCCTCAGTAAGTCTGAGTCACTGTAGTTTCTGGTTTGGTAGTATAGCGTAGTCTACTATCAGACTATAGAGTCAGGATAGGAGAACGACCTCAGTACGTCAGAGTCACTGTAGTTTCTGGTTTGGTAGTATAGCGTAGTCTACTATCAGACTATAGAGTCAGGATAGGAGAACGGCCTCAGTAAGTCTGAGTCACTGTAGTTTCTGGTTTGGTAGTATAGCGTAGTCTACTATCAGACTATAGAGTCAGGATAGGAGAACGGCCACAGTAAGTCTGAGTCACTGTAATGTCTGGTCAGGTAGTATAGCGTAGTGTTCTATCAGACTATAGAGTCAGGATAGGAGAATAACCTTATTAAGTCTGAGTCACTGTAGTTTCTGGTTCGGTAGTATAGCGTAGTCTACTATCAGACTATAGAGTCTGGATAGGAGAACGACCTCAGTACGTCAGAGTCACTGTAGTTTCTGGTTCGGTAGTATAGCGTAGTCTACTATCAGACTATAGAGTCAGGATAGGAGAACGGCCACAGTAAGTCTGAGTCACTGTAGTTTCTGGTTCGGTAGTATAGCGTAGTCTACTATCAGACTATAGAGTCAGGATAGGAGAACGACTTCAGTACGTCAGAGTCACTGTAGTGTCTGGTCAGGTAGCATAGCGTAGTCTTCTATCAGACTATAGAGTCATGGTAAGAGAACCACCTCAGTAAGTCTCAGTCACTGTAGTTTCTGGTTCGGTAGTATAGCGTAGTCTACTATCAGACTATAGAGTCAGGATAGTAAGTTGCTTTACGTTCTTTACCAATCCAGTCCACGTTCCCGATCGGGAGATCTCCTGATCGGGAGATCGAGACATGCGCAGTGATCATTATTTAAACTGTTACTAATAAGTTCAGCCTTTAACATTGTTTTGCTTTCAAATTCTGTAATTCTTAAGTTGTACATTTTGCAAATAAATTAATATTTCTGTATTATCTGAGGTTTTGTTGGTGACTTAAATGTTAAAATCTGCGTTTTAGAAATTATTGATCGGAATTTTTTTAAAGTACTTTCAAATTCCCGGGCGAAAGTCAAATTTGCGCTGGTGAAAATAATTTTCTTTCCTGTTGCACCAATAAAATTAGAATATTTTGCACGCATTTTTCCTACCTTTGGCTTGGTCCATTTTACTGTTATGTATTTCTTTAGAGAAATTTGAATTTGGAAAAATGCCTTGTGGGTTATAATGACAAAAATCTCCCGATTGGGAGATTTCCGTTCGGAGGCATAGATCGAACTGTTTTCGGCGTCTTTGTTGGTTCATAGAAACAAGCTATAGTAGGTTCCAATCCATTGTAATACCTGTATTCAGTATAATAGTCGGTTCAGTCATCGTAGTGGTTTTAACCTGCACAACGTGAGAATTCGGAGCTAAGGCGCAGTCTTTTGCTAAAGTCTTTTCATATTTCATATTTCCGTTAGCACCTGATAATGTAATATAGTGCAATATACTGCAAAGTCAGAATTGTATGGTGTTTATAATGTTTTTAAGTTGAGGCGTTTTTGTCGGTTCATGGAAGGAAAGGCTTAGAAAAAGAAAATTTGATTTACATGTGTAACTTTGCCTATATAACCGGTTAGGAGTCTTGCCCCTCCCCTCCATCTGAGAGGTGACCCTTCCTGTGCTCCTGATGACGATTTGAGCCTATTCAAATCTGTACTCAAGTCTGTGAGCTGTAAGCCAGAGTAATCTTTTTAGGAATAAGATATCAACATCTTTTTTCCTAATTCGTTATTTTGTCCTGTTATATTGCGGCAATGTTTCATTTCAAGTCTATGGAAAGCTTTTAATTGTGCAAATTTTGTGACGTATGAACAAGATGGCCACCCATGATGTCGCATGGTATATACTTAAAAATTTCATTAAAAAAATCCCGTCTTCGTTTGCACGGTGTCTCCTCGGGAATGTTTTTTGAATTCATCTCCCTCTTCCCTAATCCTATCCAAACCATCTCCGTCTTCCCTCATCCCATCCAAACCCCTCAAAAGTTCCTTTTCCGAATTGTTCTCCTTTTTGCCGTTTTTTTTTTCCAAACTCTAGAATGATTTGCTGAATACATGAATCTCGTTTGAAAGTGGAATAAATGGAATGCAATGCCGAAGAAACATGTGATGGTTTACTGCGCTTGCGCATACATGGAGTTTGATAGAACTCCAGAAGGAGTGACCCTTAGCTTCTTTGTCAGTTCTTTATATATTTTGATACATTATAATGACTGATATCAATCTACTAGAAAGCCGTAGCTCTTCTCCATAAAGTGGGAGGCAAATGTGAGAGAAGATCCCACGCAAATGTGGTAGTAGCAGAGATCGTAACGTCATGAAATATAGGGCATATGACGTCACGATCTCTGGTAGTAGATTTCAAGCTGAAATTGTAACCAATGCACATCTCAAAGTCAAAAGGCAAAAATAACATTTCTCAAAAGTGTGCCACTTTTTTTTAAATTCCGCTTCAAAATGTGAGGGCATGTCCTAATGAAGTACAAGGGCATGTCCCCGTAAAGTGGGAGGGCGTGTTCTTCTTTCCCGGGGAATAACGGTCCTGTCTACAGATACGTGCAAGAGGTGCAGTGGCTCATTGGTGCAGGAGTCATGCTCATATTTGAAAAGTACCGGGTTCGACTCGCATCGGGAGCGCTGCAATGTGTACTTGAGCAATACAATTTATTCTACTTGCTCTAGTCCACAAAAAGTTTGTAATCGGTACCATCACTGCTGGGGCGTTACCCTCCAGGTGGAGTCATATGCTCTTTAGCACTACGGCATCGGTTATATAGGCCTAATGTCCCCAATGAATTAATTTAAGTACAGGTACATACAATACACGAATATATACGATACGCACTATGATATAAGTGGGTAAAAAGATGTCTCAAAAAATTGATTGATTTCTTTTCTTTTGCCTTCAGTGCCGTGAACAAGAGGACTTTATCACAAAATGACCTGTCACAGCTCCGCTCGCAATACCTCAGTACCAATTTAAGGAATCAGCTCATATCGCGCATGCTCAGTAATGCAGGACGCCGTTGACATGCGCATGGCGCAACACATATCTCTTCCATTTAATACCAGTATAATTTTTTTCAATTCGAATATAGTCGTTTCATGATTCCGTAGTAATATACCACTAAGTACTGATTACACTGAAAAGCATGCATGGTAGCTAAAGTTCTACCAACGCCTGGGGTTTACTAGCCTATTATAGAAAACTAGAAATAAGAATGATCTTTAAGTTTCTAAATAGCATAGTTTTTGAACATTTTTCATTTTTGCCGAATGCGAGGTTGGAAATATAACTGTATGAGTTTGTGTTATATCGGTGTCCTTTCAGAAACCACGGCTGTAAACGCTGGAGTTTTCGGTATCTTCATATATTGTGTTGTTTTTGTTTTTCACGTGACGGTGCACGGGATTAGAAAAGTGTCAAATATTGATTACCTTCTAAATTTGAGGAAGATAACGTAATTCTGTGCAAGGGTGTGGTCAGTAAAACATTAAATGATAAAGATTTGTGAAACACTATTTGCTGAAAAAATGTGCTGAGAAAAAGTTACCAACTCAATAAGATCAATCCCTAAAAATCCATATGCATGGTCACTATTAACGCATCAACAGTAACATTTGAAATCTATCTGCACGAAGTGGCGCCATAAACGAGCACAAATGGTGTATGCTAGTAATTTCAAAATATTAAAAGGAAAAGAAAAGAAAGAAGTGTAAAAGTAGACCAGTTTACAGCTATTTGAAGTTCTGAGCTTATCTTTATCTTGGACATTCTTCTTGATTCTAAATCCACATTTTAATATAAGCTTCTTGAAGACAACTGCAGTCGGATGTTTCATGCATGTGGTAGTTCATCTACAGCGTTGGAGGGTCAATTTTCAAGTTAATAAAACACTTCCTGGACTACGCGGAAAAACTGAATTGGTTTACGTTTTTATCATTATTATCAGATTATGGGTGCTTAAGTGTGAAAAGAGGTAATCTATTCAGTCGGAAAACTTTCATGGCGTTCGTAAAGGTTTAGATTTCTGAAGTTTATTCCCGAATAAATTAGGATAAAATTACAGACTTGCTTGTCTTCGTGGATCAGATTCCTTTGAGGTCAATTGATCTCCCATGTTTAGTTTTTCCAATTGGATGCATTTTGATCAAAATCAAGGTTTTCACAATAAAATACTCGGTCGGAATGATTAGATATACCAATGGACATGTCATGACATTAAATACTCGTTGGTTATAATATACTACATAATAGATGCGTAGTCTACAATGTTACTCATCATTAGTCTTAGAACAGTAACAATAACAAACATTAAGTTAAATCTTTCTCAGTAATTCTTTAATTTTGTCCATATACACCAGTGTCTATACAACTTTTGATTATATAATGAAAACTTGATAAATCTGCCTCTCACTGTATTTTTCTCCTTCCTAAACAGGTACATTTAAAGGCCATTTATCGTAATTAAACGTGACGACGTACATTGCATTCCCAAACTATTCTGATCAGCCTATCAATTTCAGAGTACTTTGTACCATCTTGTTTCGACCAATCAAAACCACGAATTTAAATACATTTAACCCCACGTTAGAAAAGATAAATGGCCTTTAACTCTTATACCGACTCATTAATATACTCCTGTTCCTTCCTTCAGAACTTTTTCCCCAGTCATAAGTTGGAAAATATAACTGCAGAGAAGACCTTGATTGATCTTTTTCCTACTATCAACACTGGCAATCCTTGTGACGTAATAAACGTAGACTTCATTAGGGCCGTAATTCTCATCCACGAAGTGCGGGCCCATAAGTTGCTCTCCCTATTTCCCTTCCAAAATGAAAATACACCCATAAACCAAATTTCAATCATTTCCAAACACAAAAAATAAACTTGTTTATACCGGGGATCGGCACGTTCCATACATGAACCAGAAAGACCCGACAAATAGTCAGACAAACACCCACCTGCCATACATGTTTTGAGTCCAAATCGGGGACATCGTTCCAGAACGTCCACTTTAGTCTAATGAGATGTTAATTGATGAATTGAACATAATTCAACAACCCATTTTATTATTGGGTCAAAATCCGAGGTACCTTTTTTCACTAAGTCTTTCGTATGCTCTAGATTAATCATGCTTATAATATAACTTGCAAAGGTTATAGAATCACAAGGCAAAAGTGGTATGATAAAGACATGATAACCATAAGTACATAGTAACGGTACTTAGAGAATATAAAGGTACTTAGATAAAGCAAAACACTTAAATGGCAAACTGGTTAGCTCCATAGACCACATGATACCTCTCTCCTGCTGCAGCCAGACATGAGAGGATAATGCACATTTACATGTGGCCAGGACAAACTGAATAAACAGCAAAGACCTCTGAACCAATCAAAACATTTCACAACACACAGAACTAAACTGAACCTGGAACACAAAGGGAACGTATAACAATAGCTACACACAACCTGAGACAATGCAACTGAGGGAAGAACCAGACAGCTACGGGGCTACCATTATATGCAGAACGAAGCTTGGCAGATATATAACTGTACAGTAGGAAAATATTTTGGCAGTGAACAAGTGAATAGTCAACTTCGTTAAAATTACCATTAGACCATTCCATCATGCAGTAATACGGAAAATAGTGTTTTACAGATCAGAGTTATAGAATTAGGATCCCCTAAAAGGACAAAAACTTTCCATGAAACTTTTATTTAAATTTTCCTCATTCAGTGGTGTAGGGCTTTTCAGAAAACATCACTATATGGATACGTACAGTAGGTGTGAAGATTTTTTCAATGGGAGGGTAGGCGGGGATTAAGAGGAGGTGAAAGGGGATAGGGGTTAGTTTTGAAACTAACTCCTGAACTAAAAGTAGCTTAATATTTACATAAATGATAATGAAAACTTCGTCGAATAAATGTTTCACATATCAAACAAAATGGCTATTCACGGAGCTGCTGACCTTATCGTCTCTGCCACATATGATTTGTAAGATGATCAAATGTGTTTGCAGGAAACATCAACATCAATTGTATCATTTCATACCACTTACTTAACTTCTGACCTTTAAATGACATGTACCATTATGGGCGACATGCAACAGTACATCACTTCCCACCAACCCACCAAGTACCAACCCAATATCACTTATGATTTTCCCAGGAAGCGTAAGACAAAATATTCTATTCTAATAAATTAGTTGACCTCTGACATTTGACCTATTAATTGATATATCCTGTTATATATGGGACATAATCCTGCATCACCCTCCACTAACCCATCAGGTAACAAACTCCAACCAACCAAGAAGGAATACAATAGCAATAATGTTTTGCCAACAACATGAAACACGAAATGTACTATTTATATTTGACCTCTGATCTTTAAACGATATGTCACATCTTTCCCAAGACACATCTTTTTATCATCCTTCATCAACCCACCAAGTTACAACCCAATTAACCTTGCGTTATTTGCATAACATACGACCAACCAAATTTAATTTCAAATCAATAATTTGACCTCTAACCTTTAAATGACATGTTTCATTTTGTGCAGGAGAGAACCCTTTATCTCCTTCCATCAACCTACCAAATACCACTCAATATCACTCATGCTTATCCTAGGAAGCGCATTAAAACATTTACCATTTTAATTATAATTTTACCATAGCATGCCACCGTTACAATTTACCATTTCAAATGAACTATTTGACGTGTAAACTTTCAGTGACATCTTCCATATCATTCGGGACACAACCCTAAATCACCTTCCACCATCCCATCAAGGACCAACCTAAAATAAATTACTGTTATTCCGGGAAGTACGACACAATATTTACCATTTTCAATCAATTATTTGACTTCTAATCATTGATACTTACGGTACATAACCCAACTTATGCAAGCGATATGCTCACATTACCCTACACCCTCCCGCCAAGTTTCAACTTGATAGCTTTTACGGTTTCTTCTGTACACGCGTCACAAAATTCGGTATTCTTCATCAAGTATTTGACCTCTGACCTTTAAGGTACATAATTTAACTTAGGTGTAACATAAGATCACACCACCTTACACCATCCCACCGAGTTTCAATTTGATAGGTTGTGCGGTTTTCTCTGTGCATGCGACACAACATTTGGTATGTTTAATCAAGTTACTTTTAAGGTACATGATCCAATTTGTGCTGGACAGAAGTTCACATTACCATACACCTTCCAGTAAGTTTCAACTTGAAAGCTTGTACGATTTTCTCTGTACACACGACACACTATTTGGTACACCCACCCACCCCCACACAAAAGTGGAGTACAATAACTTATCGCCATATATTCTATACCTTGCGACAATTACCAGAAAAATGCCTTTTCTAGGTTTTGACCCTCCCTGTTTTACCTTCAACAGTTACGCCACTGTTTAGGGGTACATTGCTTCGTCATTTGATTGTCTACGTCAGTCTTGAAATGGACTAAAGACAGTGACGTCATACGGTATATACTAAAAGATGCTGCAGGGGTAAATAACAGTAATAAACAAATGTGTGAATTTTCGACACAGCTTTGCATCATATCTATTTACATTCAAGCTCATCTTCAATCTTCATGTTTGTACATACATCATAGCATGGTAAGGCAGCAGACATACATTCATCTTTTATCTGATTTACCTGTTGGGAGGCCTTTCTGACCATACTCTATGTTCTGACATGGTGGTTGCAGTTTGAAACAAGAGCAATCATAATTCGGAATGGCGACACAATTTGGTGTTTAATTTTAATGCTTTTAATTTGAATCTGATGCGTTCATCTTCATATTCGGTTTCCACAGGCTCCGTTTACATATTCATGCATATCGATGCATTACCATCGTCCCCAGCCTGCTCGGGTATAAGAGCAACAAAGTAAACGAAGACATACATCATGATGTTGAAGGATTTGTTCAGTATTCAACATATTCATCGTTTTTGAAATAGGATGAAAACACAGAGAAGTGTAAAGAAACTTGAATTCTAATTCCCTTCACGAGATATTAAATTTCAAAGTAACGTGTCTTTTACATAGAATGACTAGAAAGGAAGTCTATTTAGAGGCGTGACGTCAGATCTTATGGAAGGTAAAAACGACCACGCCAATAGGATATTCATTATATAAATTTACATGGTCATGAAATGAGCTAATTAATATGTTCACCACATAAAATCACATCATTATCAAATAAGTTTACATAGTTATTACAAGGTGGTCCTTTTGGTATTCAATACGATCCTTAATATTGAAGGTTTCAGCGAAAGCAAAAAAATCTCATAAAATATTTCAACAAAATATTCACGAATTTTGAGAAATGTGGTAATTTCTCACAAATCAAATACAATTTTAAACCTAATATTATTTCCGATGTAATAAGAATTTGAATACTTTCCTAAAGGATTGGTCAATCGTTAGAAACCAGTCCGTCTTATACTAGACAAGACTTCACAAAATACAAAATGGCTTAGAAAAACATTCCAAAATCTTCTGATAGGAAATGTTAAATGTTTCATTAGTGTAGAAACAACTGAAATCAGACTTGTTTTGAATTCAGATCCTCAAAGGCTTTATATGTATTATGTTACATGTATTATGTTACATGTATTATGTTATATGTATTATGTTATATGTATTATGTTATATGTATTATGTTATATGTTATGTGTTATGTTATATGTGTTATGTTATATGTGTTATGTTATATATGTTATATGTTATGTCATATGTATTATGTTATATGTATCATGTTATATGTATTATGTTATATGTATTATGTTATATGTATTTTGTTATATGTATTATGTTATATGTATTATGTTATATGTATTATGTTATATGTATTATGTTATATGTATTATATGTATTATGTTATATGCATTATGTTATATGTATTATGTTATATGTATTATGTTATATATGTATTATGTTATTATGTTATATGTATTATGTTATATGTATTATGTCATATGTATTATGTTATATGTATCATGTTATATGTATTATGTTATATGTATTATGTTATATGTATTTTGTTATATGTATTATGTTATATGTATTTTGTTATATGTATTATGTTATATTTCTTCATGAAATAGTATGTCGCAAAACTATTGGATATGGCAGGAAAGTAGTAAAACAGAATCGTATAACGTATTTATACTTTACTCACCCGAAGAAAGTTTGAAGAACAAACAACTTATAAGATAATAATTTTAATTAAAATTCATGTTAATAAAATGATGATCAGGGCTGCAACCAGGTATTTCTTCACAAGTGACACAGAACTTGAATATCTCCTTAACGAAATAAG